>JXOV01008034.1:0-21260 GCA_001014945.1 Clogmia albipunctata | reverse complement strand
AAGATTTCATTTGAAACATTTGTGAAACAAGACAATTTGTTAATTTCCCTTTTAAATAATGAAATGTAATGTGAAATTGTAAAATTTTCAGTACTCATGAATGGACTGCAAAAAATGTTGTCCTGCTCGGGTGTAAAGTCAACTGTTTTTTTTAACGAGCTAAACGAGTGTGAACCATTCAAGCCGAAGGTGAGTGTTTCATCGTTTCCGAGTAAAGTCCTGTATTTTAACTCGGAAACGATGAAACACCCGCCTTCGGCTCGAATGTTTCACACTCGTTTCGCTTGTTAAAAAACAGTTGACTTTACACCTTGTAGCACAAATAATTATTAATATCGGTGCTATTAATGTTTCTTCTATCCACACTATATAACTATCTTTATTAGTCAGTCTTGAAATTCAAGTGAAATTAAACAATTCTTGCACTTAAAAATAAAAATAAGAATTTGTCACATACAATAAAGAAAAAGTGCAAGTGTGTTAAAAATTAGTAAACGTGACAAATATAAGTATAAACTTAAATTATATTTTACAATAATTACTAACTTATATTTCAGTAAAATTATTTTCTTATGTTTTTGTTGCTTTCTTTTTAATATTTATTTTTTTAAAAATATTTTTATCTCATAAAGACTCACAAAAGCGTAATACCTTTTTTATTTGTGTCTTCTTGCAGATTTCGAAATTGCGTTCAGTGAGAGCTGAGATGCTTAAACTATTATTTTCCTTTGATAACAATATGAATAACCTGAATATTTGGGATGACACGTTTTAATTGTAACAAAATGGTGTGATAAAAATAAAAGTCTTTCAACAATCGTATGCACTATTAGGAAACCTAAGTAGTGAATGGATTTTACTATTATAATTTATTCAATCTTGGTCAATTTTTTCTGATAACTCTTTTGTTATTTATTTTAATTTTTCGTCCACTTTTTGCAGTACTGTTAGATAATTAATATGTATGTTAACATAGTTTTTGTTATTTTCTCTGTTTTTAATTAATTTTCACTACAATTCTCATAAATCTTCTGCAAAATGTTTTCCTCTTTTAATTTAGTCATGTTTGATAGTGGAGTCGACATTGTTGCAATTATATGAAAACTGGCCTAGTTTGGCCAGCAGAGTGCATTTCCCAACCTTTTTGAATACATCTACTGACAATTAGTTTGCAGAAATTGTTGCCAACATAATTTTTAATTTAGTTTTCTTGCTAATGTACCTTTTCTGTGTTCTCTTGTCTCTTGATTTTCGTGGATTAGGAAATGCTGGTTGGAGAGTTCGTTCGTCGGAATAGGGCCCCTTGAGTCGCCCCAGACCCCCACAATGGACACCCCGTGCACCCAGCTTTCCTCATCGATGCACTCGCAGCAGATGAATGACTTTTACCAGTTCGGGATGCCCTCGTCTGCGGGCTCCGATCCACCTGTCTTCAGCTACAACAACGGCGGAGGTGCTTTCAGTGAGACGGTCACGTCCAGGATCAGCACCAGCGGTGAGTCGATGAAAATTATTAAGAAATCGAATTTATGCTTTTCCAGACCCCGATTTATTTTGTTCATGCTTTTTACACAGGGTGATTCAATGTTGATTCTGATTTTAATTGTTAAATTAAAGTTTATATTTGAAAATTCTAAAAAAATCCGTAATCCTATATCAAATGTTCGCCTTCTTTTAAGTTTTGTAATGTTTCACTTGTGCAAATTTGTATTCATTTTATATTTTAATTGTTTTTTGAAAAGTATTGCAAAAAAATTATACTGTTTTACCGCTTTTCCAACTCGGAAATAATTAAAAACTCACCTGCGGTTCAATTTCTTTTATTCGTTTCCTAGCTAAAAAAACTAATTTTACATTCTTTTCGCTCAATTTCCTATTTGAAAACTTGAAAACAAACTTTTCTATTCTATTTTAAAAACTTATAAAAAATGGTTGTTAAGCTTACTTGTAATAACCATACATTGATCATCTTCATCATTTTGTACCTTTATTTTATTTCTTTTAAAATTAGTCTAATGAATAATGAAATTAACTAAGTCTTGTACTTATTCTTCAAATATGGTTTTGAAATATCTTGTTTAAATTATTGACCAAAAGTCCCTTTCAATAAGCAATGCCAAAATTATAGTTTTGTTAATTTAAATATCATTGAACTACATAAAGTAACTGTGAACATTTGGAAAACATGCTATTATATTTAGCAAACAAGTAGACCTAAAGTAAAAACATGTGAATACATACAATTAGCCTAATTACAAATAGATTATCTTTTTATGTTGAGTCATTAATAATACACCAGTTAATCAAAGTTGAATCAGATGAAAAGAATAAAGTTGAATTACCCTTTTAAATAGTGTTACACATTTTTGCAGTTCTTTTGCGCTCTAAGCCTAATCCCAATTGTTTGTTAGAAAGGAATGGGCCCCTTCTGTCTGTTGCGCTAATCGATGATCTTCCCACGATCATCTCTATTCTGATACACATATTATAAAGCATGGATAGTGATGCCGTTTGTCGTTATTGTCTGATGCTGATGTTGCCGTTTTGTTTGTGGAAAGTTTTCCCTGTTTTTGTTCGCAGTTCATTTCGTCGATTTGATTTTGTTAATTGTATAATGAATGGTTGTACTTGTGAAGTTTTGTCTAAAATTAATTAGTCCGATTACTATTAGTATCGTATTGTTAACAGCAGCAGAGAGTTCGCAACAACAAAGAAGAAAGACGAAATGAAAATGAATTTTTTTTTAAGAAATTGCAAATGAGTCGTAGAAATGGAACACTTTTCCGAGATGATAATAGTGTTTTTGTCGGCTGGTTATTCAATTGGATTTCGAATTTTGCGTTAAGACAAATTACTTGTAGCACTGACTGGTTTAATTAGCTTCTTCTCAGTTATTTTTTTAAAAGAAAATTTAATGGGCTATTGATTAGTTTGAAGAGAAAATTGCAATCGGAAATACGCATATTATTCAGATTCAGCAATTAGGAATCCGCCCGTTAACACACTGACCGATCAGTATAATTATTATCCAACACACGACAAAATTATGATCTTTCATCATCGCGATCGTGCGATAACACATAAATATATATGACAATATAATAATTACATAAAAATAGTAAAGTAGTGGACAGACTGGGGGTATAATGGAGAGTTATACTAATTCCGGAGATTGACATATTTCGAGTCATCGCGCGCTCGCGTCGCTCTCGATCTTTGTTTCTCATTAAATGTGAAGAAAGAAAAAAGAAAAACCGGACAGATTTATATTCAAATGGTTTATGCCACAATTCGGATTATTCAATTTTCATCTCGATTCCAAAACAATTTCATCAAAACTCAAGAAGTTGAGCACAGTTTTTTTTGTTCACTTGATCAATTGTTTTTAATCAAACGATCAATTCCGCCCAGGCTTTTATTATATTGTATAAAGCGCGCTCTCTTATCAAAACTCAAAAGAGATCATTAAAGTGGGTATTACCTGGCCGATTGTTATTCTTCTTTCAAGAAGCTCAACAATTTCCACTCTCATGGACGAAAATAAAACGAGAAATAATAATAAAAAAAGAAGAGATTAAAACTTGAGAAGACAAAATGAATATTATATCATAGGCAAATTATTGGCAGTATCATGTTAACAACGACTTCTTCTTGTAAGTTGGTCTACAACGGGTATTATGCAGAGATCTGATCTTTAAATGACAGTAATTTTTTTTACTGACGCATTTTTGTTGTGACATCGCAATATTGCGAATGTTTTTATTACCCATTATCGTTTTCCAAATTCCGTTTAAAATAATCATGTGAAAACCTGAATTCATGCTTTTTTCATCATCCAAATTATTCTACAAATTTGAAACTGTTCCGGTTTTGCTTTCAATAATGTTTTTGCGCCAAATTTCAGATCTTTTGTTTGAAAGTCTGTGATGATTTCATTCAACATAGCAAATCCGTCTCGCGAAAATTAAAAACAAAAATGACCTTGACCTATTTACAAGCCAGAAATTAATTTTGCTTTTAATTTTTCTTATGAATGACTGTATCTTATGTTTTAATTTTTTTATTTTACATTTTAAATGTTGAATCTAATTTATTGTTTAAAATTGTACTATATTTTAAATGCCAGTCGATTATCTGGTTTCTTTTACAATATAAAACAAACAAAAAATGGGGTTTTTATATAAATATTTTTAAGTTTATGCCACTAATTTTCTACTAGGTAATTATTTAGATAAAAATCTTAGTAAGAAATAAATATTTCAATATAGTTTATGATATATTTAACAAAAAGCGTAATCATCGTTATTTCCTATATATCTTTTGTTAGACAAGAATTAATCAGACAAAGACAATGGTCAATTTAAGATGATATTTCTTGTACGAGTACAAAAAAAGATCAAACAAAAGTGATGTGGGTTTGTTTTTGGGTTTAATTAAATTCTTATTTCTTATAAATTATTAATGTCCAAAATTGTATAAAACAAATATGAATGTTCAAAATTAACCCTGAATTCCAAACGATTACCAAACGATGTTTGTTTAAATGCAATAAACAAAAAAAGAAAACCAAATTAAATTAATTCATCACAGTTCATGGTTTATTGTTTCTCATTATGAAAGTCAACTATTTACACTTGGTTTATACGTAATTTACGTACAACGGTAGGAATGAGGGAGTCGATTGGGTAGGGCAAGAATAGTCCTCTCAAAAATCCAGGAGGACTGGTGGTGAGAAATTACCAATGATGCTGTTCGTGATGTTGTTCGGGATGGACGGCGTGTCCCACTCGGGTCACTTTGGCGTTGAATCCCGCATGAGGATCGGCGGTGTATTCGACAATTCGCTTGGTGCCATCGGGTTCGTAGAGGGAGTACATTCCCTTGACAACACCATGACCATCACTGTGTTCCCAGGCCTCCTTGTTGTCTCCGGTGTGGAAATCTTTTACTCCGTATTCGTATTTGTAGGGTTGTGGAGCCTATTTGAAGAAGATATTTCGATTAAATTATGGTTTTTAGAAGGTATTATTTGATAATTACATAGTGTTGATGTCCATCGTCATGATCATCGTGTCCACCATTGTATCCAGAGATGATGTATCCTCCATGGTCACCTCCATATCCTCCATGGTGGTCTCCGCTCCACAGTTTCTGGTTAGCGTAGCTCTCGGCATGTCCTCCTGGGTAGGCAGAGACAGCGGCCACAGCCAATGCAGCACAGACAATCTTAAAGATAGAATCACCAGAATTTTTTAAAACTCCACAAGAACACCTCTTTTAGTAATTATTTTCGGGTAAAGCACAATTTTTTTATTGAAACTATTTAAACAAAGAGACTTACAAAAAGTTTCATTTTGATATTTGTAGATTTGGTTAATCCTGCTTTCAAGATTGAACTTAAACTGAATCTTAGACCGATGATACAGTCTTTTATATCAAAAGCGATTCGATTTCGAGCTCAGTGTCGTGGTAGTTTTTGCTGTATTAAATTCGCTTGTGACTGACGCAAAAACATTGTTTTTTGGATGGGGGAGAGGAAAATCGTTGGATCAACGTAACAAATGGTTTACCATATTACTTCTTGGTTTGCTCTATTGAGTCTGGGTATAATTGAATCACTGACGTATTAAATGGATAAAATTGGTTTTTGATTCTTTTAAATCTATTTGTAGAGATTTTGTTTTAATTAAAATTCTCCAAACTAATTTCTTTAAAAAGCTTATTGAATTGTTAGCAAGATTCCGTATAATAGGCTTTATTGCTCAGTTTTTAATGATTAAAAGATATGATTTTTTGTGCGATTAAAATGTATTTAAATAATTTCATTCTAGGTCTTAATAAAAGTAGTGAATAAATAGTAAATAATATGTGGCAGATGTTCAACATGCAAGTTTGATAATAAATTGCAAGACTTTTGATTAAAAGGTTGTTCAATTTTGTTTCCAATTTTTTTATACCTTATTTTAACCATATTAACTCTATTGTAAGTTATTATTTCTATCCAGTGTTTTCAATCCACCAAGAAATATGTTTTGGTCTGCTGAATTTTACAATTCTTTTGCATTTTAATGTTATTCCCGAGACATTGTAGGTTTTATTCTCATAAATAATACAATGTCTTTAATTCAAACATTCTGATCATAAATATTTATTATAACAAAAAATAGTTATGTATTTCTTTGAATTGTTGCAAAAAATACTTCTACCATTACTCCAACCAAAGTTTGGATCCATTCACCGCTCTTTGGAATAGATCTTAGAATCGAATAAGATTTACGATTCAGATATCATTGAGTGTTAGGAGATCTTGAAAGACGTGGTCAACTAGGCATTATATTTGAGGCGCTTTTGTTCGATTGCTTAACATTCCCAAACGTGCGTAAATCTCTCGTATTCCCATGTTTCTGCAGACCCATCTTATATTATATTTATATAAACTTATTATAATTTTATTTAGAGAGAAATAGTTTGTCTTTTCATAGTCTATTATTCTCTATGATAACAGTCATAATTATACCACGAAAAGAATGAAGTGTTTTTATAATATTTTAATTATTTTTAATCAAAGAACTAAAATTTTAAATAGTAACTGTAAGCTTTAACTACACAAAATAATAAACATTTTTATACGACAGAAGATTCCTATTCACACTTTTCTCATTAACGGCTTCTTTATTCGCGGGTGAAAACCTTTAGACCAAATTCCTCCATTACTCGTAGCAGCTGAATATTTCTTTAATCGCGGAACTATTCGGTATGTACACACATTTTATCGGAATGTGAACTTGGTGTGAATGTTGTAAGAAATTTTACATGGAAAATGCATCATTTAGATAAAAGAAACATTGGAGAATATTTTGACCTGTTTTGACAGCGGAAAATGACAAAGTATCTGAGCAAATTCAAACTATGGCGGCTTAACCGAAATTAGGAAAGGAATAGGAGAAACTGTTTTCGAAGTACTTAATTCAAATTCAACTCTGGAAGATACTATAATAATCTCTGGAAACAGAACGTTCACGTGTATAAGCAAATGATGTTTGTCACCGGAGTGGCTAAGTTGTCAAAGCGTTGTCGCAAACTTTTTACGATGGGCTCAGGCTGGAGCCCTGGCCAGACCGTAATTTTTTTTCTTTACTCGTTTTCACTGACAACACTCTGTGACTTACATTTCCTTAATATATTTACAAAAAATAATATCCCCGGCCTCAAATGTCGAACTAGTAGTATCGTCAATACTATTTGTTCGACCCCAGACAGGTTTTCAAAGACAAATCGGATCTTTGTATAATTCTGGCAATTTACTGCTATTCAATGAATGGATACATATGAGAGTTGTCAAAAGGAAGGTCGTCTCCGTAGTATGTGTGTTCTGTTTCGGTGGCCAAAACCTGTCAGTTATTAAGCTCTATATCAGGCATGAGCACCACGCGTTGTTGCTGTTTTGTTTGTAAATTATTAAGAACTGTTTCTGAATGTTCGGCCCGTCAAAAAAATTGCGGCCTCCCAAATAAATTCAGAATAAAAATTGGTCCGCATATTAAAAGTCTTGTTCACCCCTGCTCTATATCGAATCATTTGTTTATGGTGATAATTTCAAATTAACAAATAATGATTCATAGACATGATATCCAATTGCCAATTGTAAAAGATTGGCAAAAGAATAGGGCATTATAAAAACTTTGATTACGCACAACCAATTGGTTAGACCTAGACCGATAACGGTTGCTATGTCGGCGAAGAAGATCTTTGTAATTTATTATTAAAATTGCAAAATTCTTAAAACCATTTCTTCATCCTGAGAATCATAGGAATTGAATTCATTTAAAATATAATAAATTATATTGATTTTTATTCACACATTTGTAATCATTTTGCTCCAATTACCATTTTATATTCCCCTTTATCTACCGAATTATAATGTAACTTATCCCTTGAGTATAAAAAAAACTTTATCTGGACTATAGTTTCGTAAGTTTAAGAGGATATAGAATAAAAAAAAATCGAGACAAATTTCGATCACATTTGATAGTATTAGTTCATACAAATTTACTATAAAAATATGTACTTATACAAATAAAAGAAATAATTACTCGTATTTTAAAAAGAAACTTATAGCATAAAATATTACAAGTACATAATACATTTTGTTATAATTTATCTTTAACTAAAAAAATATGCGCATATAAAATTAACCCTGAAATAAAAAGATTTCCAAATTCAATGCTTTAAGCAATATGCACCAAAGAAAACAAATTTATGTTAATTCATCACAGTTCATGGTTTATTGTTGAACCAATATGAAAGTCAACTATGTACATTTTGTTCATAATTTATATACAGGGGAGGGAGGAAGAGTAATGGGAAAGCTTCTAAAATGAGTCAGAAGGATGGGAGGATTAGTGGAGTGGGAAATTAATAGTGGTGATGTTCAAGGTGTTCGGGATGGACGGCGTGTCCCACTCGGGTCACTTTGGCGTTGAATCCCGCATGAGGATCGGCGGTGTATTCGACGATTCGCTTGGTGCCATCGGGTTCGTAGAGGGAGTAAGATCCCTTGACGTTGCCATGACCGTCACTGTGTTCCCAGGCCTCTTTGTTATCTCCGGTGTGGTAGTCCTTTACTCCATACTCGTATTTGTAGGGTGTGGGAGCCTAGTTGAAGTTGAAGTTTCAATTAAATTAAGAGATTCTAAAGAAATATTTCTTAATGTTACATGGTGATGATGACCATCGTCATGACCATCGTGTCCAGCATTGTATCCAGAGATGATGTATCCTCCATGTTCACCTCCATATCCTCCGTGATGATCTCCGCTCCACAATTTCTGGCTAGCGTAGCTCTCGGCGTGTCCTCCTGGGTAGGCAGAGACAGCGGCCACAGCCAATACACAGACAATCTTAAATATAGAATCACCAGAACTTATTAATACACCTATTGAATATCACTTTTAAATGAATTATCACTATTTTGAATGCACTTCTTTTTAAATTCTTTAATAATGGAAAACCTACAAGAAGTTTCATTTCGATGGTTGTTGATCTAGTTAATCCTTCTCTCAAGTTTGGAACTGAACTGAATCTTGGATTGATGGTTCAGTCTTTTATATCGAAAGAGATTTGGTTTGTAGCGCAGTGTCGCGGTATTGCGTTAAGTTTTTCGATTGTCGACAGAAACAAAAACATTGTTTTTTTTGGATGGGGGAGAGGAAAATCATTGAATCAACGTAAAAATAATTTAACGTGTTGATATTTGTCAGTTGTAGTGTTTCCTAATGAGGTTTTTTCTGTCTTTTTTGTCTACTTCAAAGAAGTCGAAATATTGTTGCACATCCTTATCTTATGTTATGAAAAAGCGTCAGGAAATTTATTTCACGTAACCTTGATCTTCATCATATTTATAATTGTCTTTCAGAAGTACAATTTGATTTTGCTCTAAATATTTAACCAAAGCAATTATTAAAAGAAATGTAGGTCACAGGTAGAGATTAAAAAAAATGAAGTGCGTTACCACTCGATCATAGAGGTGGATTTTATGTAAACATTGTAATAATTTAATTGAAATAATACAAGAACAATCTTTTCTAATTTAATATAAAATTAGTTTTTATTATTAAATATTTCTATATTTCCTCACAATATTCTTATTATTTTATTAAAAGTTCTTAATTGATAAGAATACAATCAAGAAAAAAAAACTACAGCCGATTAAAAGCTTATAGTACGATACGACATGTTAGGCAGTTTGTCCAATTCCGTTGAGTAAAACTGCAATAGAGCGATACAGTTTAAATGTAAACTGAAGTTTTAAATAATACATTCTACATGTAATTTACGACTCATACGAACAATATTTATTTGGCTGATTGAATTCTCTAATATTTATAACAATTTTAACAAAATAAAAATTTTCATAACTTTTTTCTCATATTTTATACAAAAATAAAGTATTTAATGTTGTTGATCCTTTGTTAGTTACGTTTTAACGTAACTTCTCGACTGGCAAAGTAATTCATTGTTTACCGTTACGTAAAATATTGTTGTTTAATGTGATCATCATTTTTATAGTTGAAATTTTCAGAAAAATGTTTGATTATTGAAAATATTTTCATCCTTCAGTGGATTTACATCCTGTCGATCTGGACTTAGGTATTTGTTTACTGCAGTACAACTTATATAGTTGTGAAACCAATACTACCGTATATATTAAAGGTTTTTTGCACCATTTGCCAAAAACATACAAAACTGCCAACAATTTATCTCGTGCAAGAACGGCTTTTCTGAAATTTGAGTCCTGTTTTTCTATTCCCGGTCGAACAACTGACAGAAGCGCTTCAAAAGCTGTTCATGTAATTTTGTATCGAAATGTAACCCCTTTTTAACGCAAATTGGTTTTGTAACGGCTTACTTTACAGCACGGCGTGCGGTAATATTTCAATAAGCCAATCTCCACAAATTTATTATTTAAATATTTAAATTTAAAATTACCGTCGATAAAGTTTATAAGGGTGAATTGGGAATGTTTGTATTTGTCTCCAATCAATTCAGATTTATTTAAGTGGTGGTTCTCCTTCTAAGTTGATTAGATTGTGTCTTACTTGTTCCACAATTAAAAAAAACGCTGTGAACGTTTTTATTAGTAATTATCGATATACTTTTATTTTTTCAAAATTATACAAAATTGCGTTCAATACACCATAAAGACGGTATTTGTTCGAATTGTTCTTGAAAAATTTCTTGAAAAGTCGGTATCCTGGAGGATATTGCCCGATCTTTTATTTCATACAAAACCCTACCTCAAGTACTTAAAGATTAACTTAACGAATCAATAGCTATAAATTTTAAAGTCTCTATAATAGCTAATTCAAAAGTTTTGGGAAACCCTTTATACATTTTGTACATTTTGAACACAATGTAATAAGTAATATAGAAAGTATGTAAATTCTATTTAATTCTGAGAAAAATAATTTCTAAAGGATATTCACTTATAAAAAAATACAACACGGTATGTTAAATCATCACAGTTTATGGTTTATTGTTGTACCATTAAGAAAGCATTTGCAGCATGTTCATACAAAATTTATATACAAGGAAAGAAGGGAGAGTTGGATTGAGTTGGTTGAGGCAAGATTGAATTCTCTTAAAAAGAGGGAGAAGGATCGGTGGGAATAGAAAATTTAATAGTGATGATGGTGTTCGAGGTGTTCGGGATGGGCGGCGTGTCCCACTCGGGTCACTTTGGCGTTGAATCCCGCATGAGGATCGGCGGTGTATTCGACAATTCGCTTGGTGCCATCGGGTTCGTAGAGGGAGTAGGATCCCTTGACGGAGCCATGTCCATCACTATGTTCCCAGGCCTCCTTGTTGTCTCCGGTGTGGAAGTCCTTTACTCCGTACTCGAATTTGTAGGGTGTGGGAGCCTAGTTGAGGGAGAGTTTTTTTTAAACTATGAGTTTCAGAAGAACTATTTCTTTATATTACATGATGATGATGACCATCGTCATGATCATCGTGTCCAGCGTTGTATCCAGAAATGATGTATCCTCCATGTTCTCCTCCATATCCTCCATGGTGGTCTCCGCTCCACAGTTTCTGGCTAGCGTAGCTCTCGGCATGTCCTCCTGGGTAGGCAGAGACAGCGGCCACAGCCAATGCACAGACAATCTTGAAGATAAAATTAACATGTAAAATATACACTTCTAAATCCACTGTTTTAAAAACGTATTTTTTTAAATGTAAAACCTACAAGGAGTTTCATTTTGATATTTGTTGTTAATCCTTCTCTCAAGTGTGGACCTGAACTGAATCTATGATCGATGATTCAGTCTTTTATATCGTAAAAGCTTCGGTTTTGAGCTCAGTGTCGTGGTGTATTGCGTTAATTTTGTCGATTGTCGACTGAAACAAAACAATGTTATTTTTGGATGAGGGAGAGGAAAATCGATGGACCAACGTAACCAATGCATTGCAATGCCTAACCACTTTATTTTATTATGTTTATAAAATCCGAAAGTATTTGCTTATCCTTAAAATTAAACTTTTTACATTAACTTGCTGATAAGGTGTCGAATATTGAATAATACCATAGAAAATGGGATTTCGATGATATTTTACGAGAATGAATATAGATTATTAAGTAAGTTTCATTAAAAATTTTTATTGCTCTACTTTTATTTTTTAATAAAATTTATTTCAATTATTTTTTGTAAAACTATTATCATTATTGAATAATTAAACCGTATTTATATTGATAAAACAAAAAAAGGTCAATTTTATTAATTTGGTATCGTCTTTCGCTCGATTGACACTTAGTATTTCTCTTTGAAAGAGGTTCTTTCGTAAAAGGAATGAAACAGTAAAGTCGTTCTTATTATTGTCTCTGATTTTAATATTAATAAAATATTATTAATAGACGTTTATTTAATTGTGAAGAAGAAGGCGCATATTAATATCATCTTCTTAAAGATCGGTGTAAGTCAACTCGACCACTGCGATCTGCCCGAAGATTGTCTAGGGCTGGTTCTTGGTAATTGAGAATGTTCATTCTTTCGCAGCGTCCAATTATCTTCTTTTACTTTCTTCATCACACATTTTCTGAATCGCCCTTATGATTTTAAACCTGGATCAGAAAAGCTACATATTCATTAAGAATGCACGATTTGCTGCCTGTATTCTGGCTTGATCTGCTTCTTCAGTGCTTTGGAATTATTGGATTAAACATCGATGTAGATACAGTTTTCGATGGATCTAAAACTATGTTTTTCCTATACGGAACATGGGGAGTCATTCTTAATCTCACCAGGCTTTGACTTTTCATTGAATATTCGTTTTAAGTTTATTAATTTCCAACTAATAGCACCTAGGTTTGCTGTGAAAAGATCCAGCCAATCAGACTAGCCCAGGATTCAAACCCATGTCTCCGAGGAAGCAGTCGAGTGTGTTACCACTCGATTATAGAGGGTGGATTGCCCAATAGCCATTAATAACTACTGATTTCTCAGTGATGTCATAAGTATAAAAATTAGATATGGTTGTTGATATGGTATCTCCTTGTATGACTCCACTATTTAAAATGTTATTACTAAAATTCTCACAAGTCTTCATTTTGGAAAACTTATATTTCAAGTGTTCTTTAAAAAATGATTTAAGAAAATTACCACTACAAAAATATTTGGTCTCTTGGCGGTTTTATTGCACATATAACATTAAAATAGTTGAATTTTTTTGTATGTATTCTTACTAAAGCAGTGATCAGAAAAGTAAAATTACATAGAGTAGTTGGTTTTCTATTATTATCGACCCGACCCACCTTGATAATTTCCTTTTTCATGTAGTCTTCCTATTGAGAAGTTTGCTTATCGTTGCGCTAGTGGAAATAAATATGTTTTAATTGGTATTAAAAATGAAAAATAGTTGAAGTTAAAATACATAACATTTAATTTTAGGTCTACATATATTATATCAGTCGATCGATCTGTGTCCGAGTTCATGCAAATAAATCTGGCAACCAGGCAAAATCTAAATTTTCCCGTTTTATAAGTTTTAAAAAGTCAAACTGGAAGAATATTTTATTTCTTTATAAAAAATGGCGTCTTCAATAGAAAATTTAATTTGGAAAATCTTTAAGTTGTGGAAGAATCAGATTTTCTATATGACTATCCTAAAATTTCAATTTTTATGAAGTTTCCATTAAAACTCATTAATTTGTTACTATTCAGTATTCAGTATAGGCTTATGGGCCGGTCCGGCCCTTTGCCTGTGTGATCATGTCCCTCCATTGATTTCTGTTGATGGCTGCTTCTTTCCAATTGTGTACTCCTAAAAGCCGATTTGCTGCTTCATTTATGGTTGCCTCGTACCGTTTTCTGGGTCTGCCTACTGGTCTCTTTCCTGTCAGCCGTGCTTCCATTGCTCTTTTGGGGAATCGGCCTTCATCCATCCTGGCTACATGTCCTTACTATCCTATAAGTAATATAAATGAAATACCAACGCTAATAAACATATAATTAATTTTATTGAAAGAATCTGCAAGAATATGAAATCAAAACAATGAATGACAGAGTAGCCACTCACGTCCCACATTCAACACTCATTGATAATTCAAATTATAATTTGACTTCTCAATTGACCTAAGATCGAAAATTTACTTATATAATATTTCGTTTATTTAGTCAGTGTGTGTTCAAATGTTGTGAGTTTGAATTCATAATTACTTTTACACATTTGATTTATAAGAAAGGTCAAGTAAATGTTTAGTATGAACATATTTAAAATATGACCTGGAACTTTCAGAACTTGATATACAGTTATTTTATAGCTATTTAAATGTATTTCTTAATTCCAACAATAAAAAACAGTGTAATTTATAGCAAATTAAACAGCATTATGTTTAATCATCACAGTTCATGGTTTATTATTTCTCATTTTGAAAGTCAAATATTTACATTTTTATACATAATTTATGTACAATGGAAGGATGGAGAGGTTTGTATAGGATAAGGCAAGATAGAATTCACTTGAAGAATCAGGAGGATAGGTGAAATGGCTGAATGAGAAATTACCAATGATGCTGCTCATGATGAATCTCATGGTGTTCGGGATGGACGGCGTGTCCCACTCGGGTCACTTTGGCGTTGAATCCTTCATGAGGATCGGCGGTGTATTCGACAATTCGCTTGGTGCCATCAGGTTCGTAGAGGGAGTAAGATCCCTTGACAGAGCCATGTCCATCACTGTGTTCCCAGGCCTCCTTGTTGTCTCCGGTGTGGTGGTCCTTCACTCCGTACTCGAATTTGTAGGGTGTGGGAGCCTAGTGGAAGAAGCGTTTTACATTTAAATTATGAGTTTCAGAAGAAGTATTTATCTATATTACATGATGATGATGACCATCGTCGTGATCATCGTGTCCAGCATTGTATCCAGAGATGATGTATCCTCCATGTTCTCCACCATATCCTCCATGGTGATCTCCGCTCCACAGTTTCTGGTTAGCGTAGCTCTCGGCGTGTCCTCCTGGGTAGGCAGAAACAGCGGCCACAGCCAATGCACAGACAATCTTAAAGATAGAATCACCATTTTTTATTAATTAATTCATTTTAACACCTCACAGAACAACACTTTGAAAAGAAATTTCACTCGGGTCAGAATTAAAAATGGAAAACCTACAAGAAGTTTCATTTTGATGGTTGTTGATGTAGTTAATCCTTCTCTCAAGTTTGGACCTGAACTGAGTCTTGGATTGATGGTTCAGTCTTTTATATCGAAAAAGTTTCGGTTTCGAGCTCAGCGTCGTGGTATTGCGTTAATTTTGTCGACTGAAACAAAAACATAATTTTGTTGATAGGGGAGAGGAAAATCGTTGGACCAACGTAACCAATGTTTTATCGTTTTCATTTTTTCCATCTTTATTTAGTCCAAATGTATTTGCATATTCTTAAAATAAAATTTTGATATTTTGAAATTTAGAGAGGTGTACTTGTATAATATTTTTACTAACTGATAAATATTAAATATTCAATGGACTGGTCTTGTGAAAAAATTATATATAATAAAAACAATCCTTATACTGTTAGATTATTTTTATTGTTACCAGTTAAATATAACAGTCTACGAAGAAAAGATATTCAAATACGGTGCAATCATATAAAACTTATTTATTTAACAATATAAATGTCAATTTGAATTAAGGTAACTTAGGGGTAAATTCGCCAAGCAGATTTAAATGGCCTACTTCCAAAATCAGTCCTGTTTTGTATTTTTATACGTAAATATGATGCTAATTCCAATCCAATAGTTAGTTCTGCATTTGTAATTTGCAATACATTTTCAAAATATGTTCATAATATCTAATCGAATAAAAATAATCTTTGATTGAAATTGTTTGACGTAGGCATAGATTTTAAGTTGGCCGTTATGGTCTATCTGTTGTATAGTCAGACTGCCTTCTAGGAGGCTTGAGATCCCATTAAGGTAGGGTCCTTTCGTTTTCTAAATAACTTGTATATCCTCTCTTTTCATTCATTTACAACACAGAATTTGAATCCTATTCACTTTTCAGTCTTCTCGAAGAGATACGGCCTGTCCGCCAAAAAATTAAAATTTTCCATCGTCAAACTTAAGAATAGGAAAACGAGAAGAAAAACTTTGATAACTATTGAGGCTTAACGCTACTGAAAGTGGGGTACAAAACATTCACTAGCATCCTATTTGATATACTAAGCCTAATGGAGAATATCTGGGTGGGTTCAGACAAAATAGGTCAACGAGTAATGTGATATTTACTTTAAAAATGATCACTGACAATTTTTACGAACAGCAAATTGTTATCCACCATTTTATTATTGATTTTAAACAAAGAATAGGTGCTAGTCCAAAAATTTACAATTAATTTCGGAATAAAACAAGGGATGGTTTTCCACCCTAATTTTTAATATTGTAATAAAGAAAGTTGGCATTTTTAAACAAATCTGGCAAAATATCAAAATTCATGTTTTGAGTACATGAATCAAATCTCCCCAGACTGGGCTTACTATCAGCGACTATAACTTTGCAACTGTTGAACAATTCGCGATAAAATTTTATGCATTTAAGTTATTGTATAGAAAATCGATATTATGGTACTAATATTTGTCCTAACAAACCCATTTTTAAAACACAAGTTCTTTAAAGAATTCTTTAAAGCTCTAGTCTTTTTTTATTAATAAAGTTTTACCTCCGTGAACGAAATCCATCAAATTTATATGGACGTCTGTTTCGTTTTGTGTGATTTAACTGGTTTAGCCGTTGACTGTTTTATCGAATAAATTAATATTTAAACATAAAACATGTTAACGTATGATATTCCTGTGTGCAAGTAAGTGACGACAAGATAAAGGTTTCTCCATTTTCTCGTGGAATTAGAAAAAGAAATAATGACAATGTGAGGGTACAAACTATAATTTTAATTTAAGGATACGTTTTCATTTAAATTTTTTTCTTAATTTATTTAAAAATGCATAAACTATTGTATGAAACACAGCATTATCAAACACTTATTAATACTACTCGCGACGCTCGTGACTTTAAAAGAGTGTTTAATAATGCTATATCTTATCGACCTGATTGTTAATAAACTTAATGTGTAGACCAAGACTGTTAACAGTTATTGCGTTATAGTAGGAAAAAGTCACGTTGAATATGGTTGGGAACTATAAAATTCGATTTTCATTACATTCACATCTCTATTTGTAATTGAATAATAAGAAAACTTAAAAGATGTATGACATGAATAAGTGTTCATTCCCATTAATGTAGAAGACAATACTTAAGTTAAATATTTTCAAAATTGTAAAAAATCAATTTCATAAACTATTCTTGTTAACTTAACTTTTAATTAATATTCCCTAATGGAATGATCTCACTAACCTTATTCTTTAAGAAAAGATTATTAGATATAAAATATTTGTATCTCTTACCCTCTGTTCTACCAAAAACTTTTTAAATTATGTGTCTTCAAGAATCAAATACGAGTAATTGGTTTAATTATTTTAATTTATTACAAAATAGCGCTATCCACAAAATTCATAATGAAATCATAACACAATACAAGGGTAATAAAAAGTAAAAGAAAACAAAATTATGTTAATTCATCACAGTTCATGGTTTATTGTTGTACCATTAAGAAAGTCAACTATTTACATTTCGTTTATAACTTATGTACAAGGGAAGGAGGGAGGGGATGAGTTGGATTGCATTAAATTAAATAAGGCAAGATAAAGTCCTGCTGAAAAGAGTCAGAAGGATCGGTGGAATGGGGTAGAGGGAAGTTAATAGTGATGATGGTCATGATGAATTTCATGGTGTTCGGGATGGACGGCGTGTCCCACTCGGGTCACTTTGGCGTTGAATCCCGCGTGAGGATCGGCGGTATATTCGACAATTCGCTTGGTGCCATCGGGTTCGTAGAGGGAGTAGGATCCCTTGACGTTGCCATGACCATCACTGTGTTCCCAGGCCTCCTTGTTGTCTCCGGTGTGGTAGTCCTTTACTCCGTATTCGAATTTGTAGGGTGTGGGAGCCTAGTTGAAGGAGAGATTTTCATTTATATTAAGGGTTTTAGGAGATTTATTTCTTTATATTAACATACATGATGATGATGACCATCGTCATGATCATCGTGTCCACCATTGTATCCAGAGATGATGTATCCTCCATGGTCACCTCCATATCCTCCATGGTGGTCTCCGCTCCACAGTTTCTGGTTAGCGTAGCTCTCGGCGTGTCCTCCTGGGTAGGCAGAGACAGCGGCCACAGCCAATGCACAGACAATCTTAAAGATAGAATCACCAGAACTTATTAATACACCTCTTGAATATCACTTTTGAATGAATTATCACTATTTTGAATGCACTTCTTTTTAAATTTATTAATAATGGAAAACCTACAAGAAGTTTCATTTTGATGGCTGTTGATCTAGTTAATCCTTCACTCAAGATTGGACCTGAACTGAATCTTTGGTCGGTGGTTCAGTCTTTTATATCAAAAGAGTTTCAGTTTTGAGCTCAGTGTCGTGGTGTATTGCGTTAGTTTTGTCGATTGTCGACAGAAACAAAAACATAGTTTTTTGGATGGGGGAGAGGAAAATCGTTGGACCAACGTAAATAATAAATACAATTTAACGTGTCGTTGCCTGTCACCTTTGTTTCTTAATGTTGTTGGTTATCCTTAACGACAGCATGTTACAAAGTTATGTTAGAAATAAACTCTAATATAATATAATGAAAATGATTGACATAGCTTTGGAAATAATAACAATATAAAATATTTTCTTGTAACAAAAGACTGAAAATATTATAATTAAAAATTTAAATGTCCCACATGATTTCAAATGTACAGAATTTGCTAATCTTAGATTAATTGGTTTTTATAAAGTTAAATTCATAGGAATACATTTCTTCTTTAATTGAATAATCATAATCTAGAAAATTTCATAAAATAAAAAAAAAATTATTTATACAATTCTATTGAAAAATGTTTACATTTTAGTAGCCATGCTTCTTCTATAAATTGTTTCATAAACATACAGTATTGAATAAAGTATAATTCAATTCCCACAGACAATTTCAAATCGTGTAAATACACGAAATTAGTATTTTGTACCAAAATTCAACTACTAATCTTAGTAGCGTGGAATGAAAATATATTTTGACGTTTTTCATGTCTCTATCTTATTAACTGACTATTAATACACTGAAGAAAAGAAAAACAGTAAAGTCTAACACCCGTTGGTTGAGGTTGAGACTACCCCTAATTCCGTCGTGAATGTCGAAGAGTTTATTTATTTATTCAGGCTTCTATAATAAAGTAGGCTATGATTAATCAATTTAAATTTTTTCACATTAAATGACAAAAAGTAGAGTTCTTTTTAAATGTTGATTATAGTTTTTAAATGTGGTTTAAATGATGAGTGGTAGGTTGTCGTGATATTTTGAAAAATTGAGACCAAAAGTTCTATTCGCTTGACAAGTACTTCCCTTAATTGGATAGGTTTAGACCTTAATTTAGTACTGGGTTGTCTTCTTATTCTTTACTTCATATTTCGCCAAAAAAAAAGCTAATAAATATGCGAATTGTATAAAATCTTGTAAAAAACTTGTGTGTGAAAACACATAATTAAACACTCGAATCAAACTCATTTCATTCGTTTTCTAGAACACTACTCGAGTTTAATTATGGTTCATTTTCCTACACTGTTTAAATAACTATTTACAAACATTGCTTTTGAGTTAAACATAACATATATATGCGTTCTTTTTTGTAATTTAGTATTTATAATTTAAAAAAAAAATTTATTCCAAATATAAATATCGGTTTCAAATATGACTTTTTTTTATAATATTAAAAATTCAATAACACTGAATGTAATTTTCTACATGACTTTCATTTATCTTAAGCAGTTTTCATGTAAATTAATATTTTCATTGTAAATTTACATGTAATTGGAAACCTTGAAAATCATTGATTAATTGATGCTTTACAAAAACATAAACGATGTTGATCAATAGCTCATCACTTATTAGATAAACCTAACCATGGCATTAATACATGAAAATTGATTTTGCCCAATTAATCGATTAAAAAAAACAAAATTAGTAATAAATATAATTTCATTTTCTCCATTGTATTTATTATTATTAATTTTAGATATTTAATATTTTAAGGTATTGGTAAATCCATTACTGAGGTCAAAATGTTCATTTTTGTGAAATTATTTAAGAGCATTTCCGTGGTATGCAAATTTACTGAGCAATTTTTCACAATTTTTTTTTATGAAATTAAGCTCATTTGTTGTGAAAAGTATACATTTGAATATGTCTATTTAAAGACATAAAACTGCAGATCAACTTTATATTGTTATCTTACTTAAATACTCAAAGAGATAAAATGGTTGGTTTCGTGGTAAGGGTAATAAATCAGAAATATAAAATTTAGATTTAGATTTAGCGGAACGGGTCTTTTAATATTGAATATGTAATTTAATTTTCACATTTTTATTCTTTAATTTCATTCACTTTTAAAGGATTTTTTTAAATAATTTTGCCAAAAAAATGTCTTATGATTTTATACCTTTGTATCGAAAATAACTGGTAAAGTGAAAAAAAGTAACAGAAGTAATAAGCTTAGATTATAGTATAGCAAATGATCAGTCTTACTGTTAAAGAAATGTTCGATTACGATGCTCTATATTCTGGATTAAGGTTGTAGTAATCTGTGGTAGTAAAATATCATTAAAAAAAAAAATAAAAATAATTAATAACAGCACAGTTATTAATTACTTTTATTTTTTTCATTTCGTCATAAGAGACTTAAAAGTAAAAAATTATTGAAATTTTTAACTAAATATTGTAAAATTCGGTACAATATAGAATCTAGATAATGATATACATGTGTCCAGTCCTCAATTCAAGTCGGATTGGTGACTAATGCTTTTCAAATAATGAATGACTGTGCAGCCAATGACGTCACACATTCAACATTTAAAAATCTGAACAATTTTATAGGATTAAGCGGCTTTGGGTAAAATATGCATCACCTATAGACGAAAGACTGAATAAAACGTAATGAAGCAAAGTGATTGGATTTTGACAGTTTAAATTCTTGTCTAAGAGATTAATTGAAAGAGAATACTATAATGTTAGTGGGTATAAGGACTTAAAGAATATCACATACTCCTTCTCCTCAATTCCTATTCTGAATATATTTTTCCCAATTTTGATATAAAA
>JXOV01008031.1:49494-68719 GCA_001014945.1 Clogmia albipunctata | reverse complement strand
GTGACAAGAGAATTTTATATATAAGATGTTAAGTGTGCTTAAAACAACATTGTTCATTAAGAAACCATTACAATTCCTAATCGAATTGGGCTCTATAATCAATTATTCCAAAAACAGTGCAAAACGTTCCCTTTCGTTTTTCAATCCATGTTTGAGAAAGCTAATTTTGCGCGAGCCCATTTAATAAAAGAACAATACAAGATCCATAAAAATTCTATTCCACATATGCCCCAATCATTACACTCATTCTGATGGCTTGTCGCAAATAACTATACAGCCCAATTTGCACATAACCAAAAATCATACTCCACTTTGCTCGTAAATTTGCGCGTTTTTTGCCTATGAAGAACATGCTGAATTCGAAAAGCGGTTCAGCTTCTACGAAGAGAGGTGTTCAGTGTTTGTTTGGTGCTCAGTCACAGTTCGTTTTCCGTGGAGCCAAGTCACTCCTGGCTGTGCTTCTGATAACGGCAATAATTCTTAAAGAGTCGGTATTGTGATCTCTAGTGCTTAGTTTTCTATTTTTATTTGTCGAGGAGAGTGCATAGATGTGGTCAAGGTTGAATCGATAAAATTGAGAATCCGTTGAATATCATTCCAGTGACAAGTGCTAAAGGGGAAATACACATTAAGGGCGCTAATAGCTATTCAAGTGGATACAAATTACCTTTTTATCAAACTGTAAATAGAGTTATCGTGGAAAAATTTTAATTACGCGTATTTTATGTTTTGAACATAAAATTTTTAAATATTAATCCTCTTACGCAAAACTGTGTACTGAAGTCGTTTAAATTCGTTTTCAAAGTTGTGGTGATTAGTTCTTAACTTCTTACCTGAGTTAATTAACGACATTGTAGATAAGATTATTGATAGCTTCTGAACTATCTCTCTCTTTCAAGTTCTCTCTGTTTTTGTAACAAAATCAGCAAATGGTTGTTTGCATATTTATGCAACTTGTATTTTGTTCATGGTCCAGTGTCAGGTTTTCGGAAAAAATTAACCTTTGGCATTTTATTTGCGATAAGTGAGCAGATGAGTGAAACCGCCCGCTCATATCAAAATTTTATTGGCTTATTAATTTGAATTATTGGATTAACAAATTGAAGCGAAATGGGAGATGAAGAGAGGAGGGAGATGTTGGAAAATATAGAATAGTCAACAACACCTGCAACTGGATCTGGATTTGTTACTTGCAGCTCAGCGGCGGCAACTGATAAGCCCCAAGAGCAGCAACATAATAGGCAGCATTCGTTATCTGGAGCGACATAATTGTTTGGCTATCTATTAAATGCACATTAACTTTCTAAATCAATATTTGCATCCAGAGAGGATTTACCGTTCCAGATACCATTTCGAAGAAGGGTTCACCACTTGTTCCTCCAGCCAACTATACAGTTGTTTGCTGAAATGATGTTCCCAGAGATTATGCGGTGTTTAACTTCTTGTCAGTCTTAGCCTCAGACCCCTTTCAGATAAAGTATAAAATACACTTGTCCATGTTGTTCCATAGTGTTCAAACTTCCGGAACTTTTTTTCTGTAGACAGTTTTTTTCTTCTCCTCCTCTGGTGTTCAATTTAGCCGATGGATTGGTCAAGTTCCGGACAGCCTTGGCATATGGTTCAATAGCAGTCCTTTACCTCGTCTGAAGTGGCAGAATCTTTGTTTAATTGGCGCAAACTATCAACGGCACTTCGTACACAGTTCTGGCCCGGTGCCAGCAGCTCCTAGCCACAGGTCATACTTGAGTGATGATGTCCATAAAATAGACCGAATCCCAAAACAAATAAATTTTTCCCCACCATTCATTCAAAATTCCTGCGTTCTATGCCGCGAATCTCGATTTTACACTAATTTTCTCTCTGATTGTTTATCAAGTTACTTCATATTTCTTCCAACCAAATGTGCGCCATCAATACACACATTTAGAGTTTAGAGACCACGGAGGAGCTCAGACAGAACCCTCGCTAATATTATTTACTAAATAGATAAATAAATAATTGTAAATTTATATCTACATTGGGGATCGTGTGACCTGATGGACGGACGGACGATACTCCCAAAATCCGTTTCGTTAATTCTCATTTCACTTTTCCGTAAATGTATGTTTGCCTTTATTCAATAACATATTTATTTAAGCAACTATTTACGTGAACTTGTGAATTTGTTTGTAATTTATACTAAAAAACCATTCGATTTTTAAAATTTTTAACTGTAGTTTTTTTAAATTTAAAAAGAAAAATTAGTACTCAATTAAAAGAACAAATTGTTTTTACTAAATAAGTTGGCATTTGTAATTAAAGGTTTAATCTTTTTTTATAGAAGAATAGTTTCCAATTTCATAGCTTAGATAAGCCTCCATGTCTAATATTCGTGCGTATAATAATTCCTCTTTAGTTACATATTTTATTCGCCGGATTTGATTATTTCCAAAGCTCAAATATTTTACTTTTTTCGATTTTCCTCTTACAACACATATATCTCTTCTATGTAAACAGTGAATGATATGCTAATACTTTACAGTCATTATTCGCCAATCTCCCACAATTATAACATTTCCATCCACTTGCCTAATTTTAACGCTCAACGATGTGTTTTTTTTCGCCAATCTAAATAGATTTGTAGCACGCGTGTAACGCTCTATTAGTATTTGTTTAGTCCAGTTTCCCCCCCAAAAAATATGCTCGCCAATCGGATATGGATTATTTGCCTTAATTTACTGGTAAGTTGGCCAATTTATCGTATCTAAATTAATCGCCACTTAACGTGTCGTATTTACCTCTAATTAGCTCTACCTTGTTCAAAAACATGATTTTGAAACTGAACGAGACTGGCCATCTCTCAAGAAAATGTGTGAAATGTGACAGGCGAGGAGTTGAAAAGTGTCTGTCAACGGTTGTGGAAAATGTTCCTTTATCATGAGTCTTGAAAGTGGCATAAATTTAATTGGATCTTTGGCAATAATGGACAATACAATAATGTACCAATCATCATCACTTACATGTTATTTTTTTATATAGTATGTACAGAAAAAAGCTGTTAAAAAGAGATATTCATTTATATTGAATTTCATATAATTATTTTTATTTATCTGTAAAAGTATATAATACAAAAATATAACAAATATAAATGTTAATAATCAATGAATTAATACACAAATTTAAAATATTTATTTTAAGTTCGTTCCAAATAATTATAACTTAATTTTATGCATTTTGTTGCATAAAATTGATATTATATCACTAAAATTTGTTCTGTCAAAGACGTTTTTGTAAAACATTCTTTACTATTAAAGTGTGACCTCCCTGAAAGAAATCTAACAAATTTATATGGATGTGAGTTTCATCGTATGGTTTATTGAATTTGTGGATGATTTCACACTTCACATTATTTCAAATTAAATATAACTCTTTAATTGAATTGTACATATCGGATTTTTTTTCAATGAAATGATTTTGTTGGAGCGAACTCAATTTTCAATTTTAATTTAAGAAAATAATTTTTTTTAGTTTTTTTTGATAATTTATTTAAAAATGCATAAATTTTTGGTCGATAAACATTAATAAAAACATTTCTTCATTTCTTTTTTAAAACACTCGCTGCGCTCGTGGCTTTAAACAAACCTAATGTTTAATAATGCCTTATGTTATCGACCTAGTTGTATTAAAAAATTTATTATTGAAAATTCATACACAGTCATTTTATAAAGTATTTAACATTTTCTAAAATATTACCATATATTTTAATAATATACTAATATATTCAAATTTATTTTAAATGAAATACTAACTCTTATATTATTAGAATATTAAATAATAAACAAAAATTTTATTATGACGTTATACAGATGTTTTGAAGGGAATTTTTGTATTTTTTAATAGTTTAAAAACAGCACTATATTTTAGTATATCATAAAATCATAATATTCTCTTCTTTCTTATCAAAGGAATTTTTATGGGTCTAAAACCGAATAATTATTTTACACCCTTGGCAAATGAATGTGTAAATGATTATAAATTTATTAGCAACATTAATTATTCATGTAATAATTATTTGATAGGAATAACAGATGTATCTTGTATTAATAAACACGACTAAGAGGAAGTTCAAGAAATTCTTAATTTTATGTAGTACAACATATATTATGAATCATTTGTATCGTTTTCCAGAACATAATTAAAAAAAGATATAAACAATCTTAGATAGTGTTTATTGTAGTGTAGTATCTTTAAATATTCAAATTTCCGCAAATTTGTTTTTTTTTTTTAAAGAAAAACGATCTAGTAGTAAATTTCCATATTTTGGGATTAATTTAATGGGATCTGGATTTATGGGTCTTAAAAAATAAATAAAATACTCCACACTCATATCGGTTTTATGGAGCAGTAAAACCATCTAATGAAAATTGATAATAATGTTCGCAGGCAGTCCACAGCAGCGGAGTGGTGGTGGGTGCCTATATGAATAACGGAGCGGTCCGCTGTGGTCCCTTGATCTGTCGTCCGGTGACAGGTATCTTCACTCAATCAATTCTGCCGAACGGGTACCACAATGTCGCCACGATTCCACAATACGCCTCAAATATTTCCATCACCGAAATGAAGCACACAAAAAACTTTTTGGGTAAACTGCGCGCGCAAAACTGTATCATAAATTCTCTAAATTAATTCACATTTTTAGTTTTAAAATCCGATAGTCAAAAGTACATTATTAATGGGGACTATAACACTTCGCCAAGTGGCAGCTACGAAGTTGCAGGCGCCGTTTTCGATTATCATAGGATAGACAATCAACCGAATGGCAAAAAGATGATTGACGGAGTCACTGAGTGGATCACTGGGATGGGTCCTATAGATGAGCCAGTTCACCTTATGGTAACTTTTGAAAACTTTATTTGATTATATTTGCGTAACATTTCTATTTTCTAGGTTCTTATTCATCAATCCAATCCTGGTATCAAATATGAGTATCTCCTCCCAATCAATGTATCACCCAATCCAGCCTCGGAAGAAGAAGGTAAAGCTGTTTTTCTAATTGTTATACAATAAAACTAATTAAATTTCTTAACTATTTTTTGCAGAAGTAAGTAGTAGCGAAACAGGAGCCACTCTTAAAAAGTCTACAACGCCATCAGAACCCCCAAGTAAACCACAGCAACTGAGGAAACGGAGATTCTCATGGAAAATTGTTAAATTTAATCCTTGCACAAAAACCTGTGGAGGAGGTAAACTCAAGACTTATTTAAAATATATTAGTAAAATTTAACATTTTTATTAATTAGGAATCCAAACTCCTATCATCAAGTGTGTTCGAGAGGGTTCAACCAAGATTTCACCACCCAAAAAATGTGTCCATTTGAATAAACCAGTTTTGAATGAAAATCAATTGCGTTGCAACACGAAGCCTTGTCCTCCTTATTGGCAAGTATCGGACTGGACTGAATGCAAATGTGGAGGAGGAGAAATTGCAACTCAAACCCGTGAAATTAAATGTGTCCAAGAGCTGAACAACGATCGGATAATTCAAGTGCATGACGGCGCTTGCAGCAGTATGGACGATGTAACACCAGAACTAAAGAAAGATTGTGATTGTCCAAAGCCCCTTCCTGCTCGCCTCGATACCCACAGAAGACCAGGACACCACCACGGACACCACAACCGCGGCAACGGTGTCTCAATAATTCGGAACCCAAGGTATCACGGCAACGGAACCGGAGGACATCGACGACCGAAAAAGGGCGGAGGAGCCTGGTTAATGTCCAATTGGAGCGAGTCCTGCAGTACGGAATGTGGAACTGGTAAGTTTATCAAAATAATGATTTACATTAAATAGTTTTATTTTTTTAATCAATAAAAAAATCAATTTAAACATTATTCAGTCAAAAACTTTGTATGTCTCAATCACACATTAATTAATTCCTGATATAAATAACGTTTATAAACCATTGCAGTCTATTTTGTGTAATAAATATGATTGTATTTAAAAATATATAACAGCCGTAAATATACAGCACACGCGTCATGCTTGATATTACAGGAGCAAAGTATTAAGGAATTATGTCATAAAAAATTGCAAATTTGTTGTACTCTGGCCAGTTTCGCGAAAACGTGAAAAATCGAAAAACCTCAAATTGGTCAAACTAATAATCTCACCTCCTCTCAATGAAGGGTTTTTTTAATAAAACAATCTATTATAACAACCGTCAACTGATCTCTTTTTACATCTTCGAATACCAATATCGATCGACAATATTTAACGGCTAGTAAATTGGCAAGTTGGGATTTCATATTCTTACCAGGATAGTTTATAGAATATTTCAGTTAACAAACGATATAATTATAACCCAAAATTAATTGAATGGTATTTACAGGTATCCAGTACAGGTCCATTTTCTGCGATCGATCTCCGCCAACGACAGATCGTTGTGATTTGAAAAACACACCAGACACTACAAGACAATGCACAAGTGAACGAAAATGTAATTTCGGGGACTGGTTTACTGGCCCATGGTCTTCATGTTCAGGTGATTGTTTCAATCTCACTAAATCAAGAAGTATTTTCTGCGTTCGGGATGAAGTAATAATGCCTGAACAGGAATGTGATTTCAACGACAAACCCGAACATATTTCGTATTGTGAGCTAACTGATTCCCCCGAATGTTCTCCGAGGTGGCACACTTCGGAATGGACAGAATGCACAAAGCCATGCGACGAGGGTAACCAGCGAAGAGTGGTCAAATGTCTGGAGCCCAACATCAAAGAGAAGCAAATGAAAGAGAGCGATTCTTGCTCATATAACAATCGTCCTCCAGCATTTAGGTCCTGCAACAAAGATCCATGTAACGAAAGTGGATCAAATATTGATCCAAAAGTCGATCTTATTCAAAACGATGTAACACCAGGTAATTTTCCGTATTTAATTCATTTTATTGAAATAATTGATTAATTTTTAAAACTCCTTTTTAGAATGCAAGGACGAATTCCCCAATTGTTACTTTGTTATTCGTGCCAAATTGTGCAAACATGCATATTACGAAAAGAATTGTTGTAGAACCTGTAACCAACTTGAATAGAGAAGGAAGCTAAGAAGATCCCATCGCGTCAAAGGAAATGTTTTCATTCAAACAAACATTCTATTGTAGATCTTATATTTATTATAATTACAAATTTTATGATTTGTCATTTCATAGCTATGTATATTCCAGTAAATTAAGAGTAAATTCTAATAAGTTCACCCCATATATACAATCTTCGTTTGTGATATTTGCGCAGTCATCATTTTAATAAAATTATAAAATCACGCATTTTATATAATTATAATATAAATTCATTACAATCAGTGAATATTTGTGTTTTCATACCACTTTCTTGGTTAATCAAATATAAATCGGTAGTTAAGGGTTTTCTAGTATTAAACTAAAAGCATTATTATACTAATAATAGAGATCACAAAAAAACTGTACGCATTTGTAATTAAAATAATAAAATAAATATAAATAATTTCCAATTGTTTTTTTAATATCTGTTTAGTCTAGACCAGTGATGGGCAAACTACGGCCCGCCGAGGTAGGTAATCCGGCCCACCGACATAATTTAAAAATCACATAGGGTAAATATATTGAAATAATATATATTCTGTGTAAATAGAAGAAAATTATATTTTTAAGTACGACATATAAGCCGCCCTGATATTTTAGTATGCCATCCGGCCCTCCTCTTATAAAGTTTGCCAGTGATGGGCAAGTAACTGTAATGAGTTGAAAGAGATTTTAATTTTTTTAATCGTATTTGTTGCTTTTAATAAACTTGAAACAATTAATGAGCAGCAATGAAACCATTAGAACTTTTAACAATTCGAAATAGTTTAAGAGTTGCGATTTATTAAGAGGCGACTACACATATTAATTATACATTTGAAAAATAAAAAAAATAATAAATTTTTGTAAAGTAAAACAGTCTACAATTAATTGTAATACATAATTGTAATTCATAACACATTAAAATTTCTCGATAAATAATTAAAGAAATTTGGACATAAAAGTCGTTAACGTCTATAATTCGAATATGACTTTGCAATAAACGACATTTAATTATTTTCAAATTAAAAATCAAAAGATTCAAATTAAATTTGCCGCCACTGTCATTAGTTGACGTTTTGAATAATATTTTTAATAATAATATTATTATTTGTGAAATGTAATTTAAACTCTAGAATTTTAAAGCTTATTTTTCTGTTTTTCTTAAAATTTGTGCCTTATCTTTACTTATAATAACGTAAAGTGTCCACGAATCTCATGAGATTGATGTCTAAATAGAAATAATAGCCACAATGTTTAGCATAAAACATATTCTCTTGTTGGTGTTATTATGCATCATTTTACCAGAAATAAAAGGTATTTAACATAAATAAGAGCCTTAAATGGTGTACATTCCTTTTTAATTCATGTGATAAACTGATTATACGTGAAAAACATGTATTTAGTTAAAAATTTCAATGTTTTGGTTGCCCCACCCACTTCCAACATTGTTAAGAAAACTGACTAATTCGTATTATTTTGCAGGGCAATTCTACAATTCTGCCTACGATGAGCACAAAATAGAAAAGCTGATATGGTGTACAACGAACAAGGAAGAGCAGTACAAGTGCAACAATTTCACAAAGGCTCTAGAACGCGACAAAGCTCTGTTTGAGGAAGACTTTTTCAACGTCTCCTGCCATCAAGCTTTTAATTCCGACGAGTGCGTCCAATTGATTGACGCGGATACGGTCCATGCGACTACATTAGATGCCGGTGAAGTGTTTAATGCCGGACGTTTCCATTCCCTGGTCCCGCTAATGCATGAGGTGTTTGAGGGCGGATTCAAAAACTACTACGCTGTGGCCGTGGTGAAGAAGGGAGGACTCCCAGAAGTGCACAGTTTAAATGAGCTGCGAGGCAAAAAGGCTTGCTTTGCAGGAGTTGGTAGCCAAGCTGGATGGAATATTCCAATTCATACGGTAATAGAAACTGTTTTTTTTAACATTTTTTTAAAATTTAGTTTCATATAGTTTTCATTTTAATTTTGTAATTGTAAATGACAATTTCAGCTCCAACACGAGGGAGGAATGGACATTGTGGATTGTAACAATCATGTCAAGACTGCGATTGAATACTTTGGACCGTCTTGTGCCGTCAATTCATTGATTAATAAATACAATCCCATTGGCGACAATTCTGACAAGCTGTGTTCCTTGTGTACTGGAGTGGTGCCAGGAGGGAAGTGTACATCCCAAGATCCGTATGCGGGCTACAATGGAGCGTTCCGGTGTCTGTTGGAGGCTGGAGAAATTGCTTTCCTGAAGCACAACACTATTGACGAGATGGTGAATAGCAAGGCGTTCCGACACATCAGCCCCGACCAATTTGAGCTGCTCTGCAAAGACGGAAGTCGACAGCCGGTGAATGAGTTCCGACAGTGTAATTGGGGAACGGTGCCTGGCCATGCCATTGTTATTTCCTCCGCCCGGACGACATTTGAAAGGCATCGCTATGAAAGGTTCTTTGAAATGGCAGCAAAGTTATACTCCCATAAAAAGGACCCAGAGTCTTCAATTGTCCAACAGCCGAAAGAGGACCAATATAATCAGCAACAACCAGGATACAACAATGATCCTTACTTCAACGATTGGAGTAGTTGGAACAGACCCCAGACTACTACAACGACCACCACCTCGACAACAACATTCCGCCCGATGCGACAGTATGACAGATTTGGAAAGGAGATCCTTAATCCAGTGACTAATGAGACAGACGTGGGCTACGAACAGCCCTATGAAAAGTTTGACCTGTTTGAGTCGGCCAGATACGGAACAACTTCCAATCTCATGTTCCAGGACTCGGCGAGGTCATTTGCTGCAATCCCAGAAGAACATCAAAATTATGCTGGATATTTGGGACAGAATCTGGACATCATTTTCGGAGTTAGACAGTGTCCAGTGAAAGCAATGACATTGTGTGTAACTTCTGAGGCCGAATTCGATAAATGTGTCAAAATGAAGACCGCGCTCAAGGCTCAACTGATCAAACCGGAAATGCAATGTTATAAGGGACACTCGCACATCAATTGCATGCAGGCCATCACTTCGGAAGTGGCGGATGTCACTGTTCTCGATGCCAGCGACGTTTACACTGCCGGATATCAGTACGGTCTGATTCCTTTCATGAGCGAGGTGAGTTAATACTAATTTTTATCAACTCTATTTACTATTTACTCAACTTCTCCTCACTACAGGTGTATAATTTGGGAGAACCGGAATACTATGTGGTGGCCATCGCCAAGGAGGAGGATCCAGACACTGAGTTGACTTTCTTGAAGAACAAAAATACCTGCCATGCTGGAATAAACACAGCAGCTGGATGGGTGTTCCCAATGGCTTATCTCATTTCAAACGGGTGGATTCGTCCCTACGGTTGTGACAGTATCAGGGCAGCTGCAGAATACTTCTCGAAATCCTGCGTTCCAGGGGCTTTAAGCACGGAGTACAATATTGGAATTCCATACCACAACTTGTGCGACCTTTGCCGAGGAGTGAGCTATCGCTATTGCCGTCGAGATGCATCAGAGGAATTTTATGGACACTCAGGGGCGTTCCGGTGTCTCGTTGAGGGCGGAGGACATGTGGCTTTTGCCAAGCATACGACTGTCAGTGAGAATTCCGGTGGAAAGAGGAAGGAATGGTGGGCGAGAAACACTTTGAATGACGATTTCCAATTACTGTGTCCCGATGGAACCAGATCCAGATTGCACAACTACAAAAAGTGTAACTTGGGCAAAGTAAAGGCGAACGCAATCGTGACCAGAGGAGGCGAAAACTACAACGACACTCAGCTCAATGCATACATGAATCTCTTTATTTACGCGCAACAGTTTTATGGTCGAAAAGAGCTGGACGACTTCAGTTTTAGCATGTTCTATTCATATCCGCCGTACCACGATCTGATCTTCCAGGACGCCACTCGCCAACTACAGGTGATCCCGGAGGAGAAGCGAGAGTACGATATTTATCTGGGTGGCAATTTCATGAGGGCAAGACGAATCACGGATTGTGACTCGAAAGCGCCGCATCAAATGCCCATCAATCTGACCATGTTTGTAATAGCCTCTCTGGTAACGTTTGCTGTCTGGACACGGCAATAGAATAGATATTAATTGAGCCACGTTGGTCTTTACAAAAGAATCTCTAATTTAAAATCTCCAACATTTGGTTAGATGTGTAAGTTTTATATTAGACTAATATATCCTCCGTCCGAAAGTTTTGCATTCCCGTAAAATTTGTAAATATGTATAAGATCATTTTAAAAGACCCATTATTTTATGATTAAAGTATGAGAAACCAATTGGGACTCATTCCGTCCATTGTTTACAATTTTGTAGTGCCTTAATAAAGATTTGATATTTTAAATGATGTTTGTTTTTTTTAAATACAGTAGAAGATCCTCATTCATGGGTTATCGCGAATGAGAAATGGTATGTTATAGGGGATTATCGACGGTTGTATACATGGAAAATAGACGGAAATAGAGTTTAGTTTTCATTTATTTCAACCGCGAATAAGGAGGTTTTACTGTTGCTTTAATTGTGTTTCAGATTTGATGAAACTTAAAAAAGTGACATATTAATGTTTCACAACAAATCAAAGCGGAATAAATAAGACGGACATGGATACTGGATTAAATCCTTATTTTAGGAATTACCGCCATGGTGAATATCCAGGATTTGATCGACCTCATGTACAGGGAGGATTTTCACTGGATAAACATAGAAATTACGAGCATTCCATTAAAAATAAATATTTGGTGCTTCCTAAAGACAAATTCAGCCTGGATCTGAATGGAGGATATGAGCAATTTATACCATGTAGCAAATCAGAAGGACCAAAATTTGTGTTCAAGTTCATAGAACACGAATTTAAAAATCTCTACGATAGTAAAAAAAAGAAATTACCTTATCATTTTGTGTCGCTGAGAGGCGTTTTTAGAGATGTAAGACTATTTTATTTATTATTTATTTATTTAAAAATTCTAATTCTTACATTATTTTACAGATAATTTGCACTCCTTACAACACGTCAGACCCCTGGATATTATTAGCTACAAAATTTAAGGGAACTATTTACTTAATGAAAGTCGAAACTGAACAGAAGAAACTTTATGAAGAAAATAAATCAGAGTATGAAAAGAAATGTGCATATTATGGAAGAAACTTTGAGTCGTTTGTTATATCCGGTGGGATAAAATACTAAAACCATCAGAGTACTATTTCAATAACTACGATTTCTTACAGATAAACCAGACAAGCCCCCTGAAAGGAATCCGACTACCCCGTTTTACGATGGCGAAGAACTGAATTTAGCATTGACCACAAATTATGGATATTTCAAACTATTTTATTGTGCAGAAACAGACTGTGTGGAAGGAAGCGACGAAGAAAAATCTCTTCAGGAACTCACATTTACAGAACTAAAGACTAATTTGAAAATAGAGTCTGAACGTCAAGAATACTATTTTAGAAAGAAACTCTTAAAGTGGTGGTGTCAGAGCTACTTGGCTGGTATTGGTAAAATTTACTATGGCCTAAGGACGAAAGAAGGATTGGTTGATCAAATTGCAAATCTAAATGTTGAAGAAATTCCTCTAAAATGTCAAAAAGAATGGTCAGATTCTATCACTCTACAATTCGGATTAGATTTTCTAAGCATGGTTGACGAAATTATGACTGACATTGATTGTCCTTACACGGTTTTCAGGTTTGATTTTGATTTAAAGAAGAGTAGAAATATAACATTTCAAAGGTTTGTGTCTAAGAAAAGGACTAATCAATCTTTTTTACCTGAAAAGTATATTTCATTGTTTCGTTGATTTTTCAACCGTAACTACTTATTCTACTAATTTTGAAATCAATCGAAAATTGTTTTATAAATAAAACAAGTTAAATAACTTTTATTCCCTTTATAAACTAGAATCATTTGAGTCTTTCTATTCGACTTCGATTGGCGTCTATTTCTAGGATTAAACTCTGCGTTAATGTTTCTGGAGTCGCCTCCTTTTGCAGAAAACTGCTCACCAGTTTTCGACTGGGAACACCACCGCCAAAGGCTAAAAACTCTCTCCTGAATCGTTCGCCTTGGGTTCGATTGAAGGGATCGGCTTCGAAATAGGATTGCCAAATTCCGGAAGCAACAGCCCTCGACACTAAATACGAATAATATTTCGCTCCGTATCCGATCAAGTGAGAAAACCGCAATTGCCAGGCAGTGTTCTCCACGTAGGGTAGTCCGTAAAACTTCTTTTGCAGTTTTTTCAACGTTTCGGTCGTGGTTTGTTCTTGGTCCGCGGGACGTCCGTGATATGCCTGGTCCAGAGCTGAATAAAAGACCTGCAACTGAGTTTCACTGGCACTGAAAAGGTGCTTCGAAACACACAGTCTTTCTAGCATTTCTTTGGGCATTGGCTTCTGGGTTTGGTAGTGCTTTGCAAAAGTGGCCAAGACCCGTGGATCGCTGGCAAAGTACTCCATTAAAACACTGGGAATCTCTGCAAAGTCTGTACTGCACCTGGTCCCTGTAATGTGCTGATACTCCGTTCTAGCTAACATGGAGTGCATCGCGTGGCCCATCTCATGGAACAGATTGTCCACCATAGAAGGCGTGAGAAGCGTAGGACCAGACCAGCGCGGTTGATTGAGATTTAACATAATTACCACCACGGGATTTTGATACGAAGCGATTCCAGTCTCTGGATCGACTATCCGTTTCCCGCCTTTAATCGTAAAATGACAGTCCTGATTCGGTTTCTCGGGCCGCTCAAAGAAATCACAGTAAATATATCCTAAAAGACCTTCGCTCTCATGGATAACAGCCAGTTTATAAATGTCAACATTCCAAGACTCTCCCGGACCCATTTCCATATTCTCAAATCGAATGCCATAAAGTCTGCCCATGAGAATGTTCAGACCGTCCATGCAAGCGCCGAGACTGAAGTAAGGCGCAAACTCTGATGCGTTCACTTTCAGCCAGCTCTTCTTCAGTTTTGCTGTGTAATACGGAGTGTCCCACGCGTTGAGGTCTTTCCTAATTATAGTGTCGCTATTCTTCATGTCCTGCATAGCGGCGAAATCGAGCTCTGCCCTCGGTCGCAGTTCCACGGTCAGGCGTTCTAGAAACTCGTTCACCATGTCCGGGGTCTCCACTGTGCTCGATTTGAGTGCTCTGTGAGAATAGGTCTCAAAACCACAAATGGTTGCCATTTCGTGACGACTCCTAAGAATCTCTTTCAGCATCTCGTCCTGACGCTTGTCAGGGTACAGAAACAAACGGTAAGCAGCCTCCCGAGCCATGGCATTTGAACTGTCCGCATACAAACTGGAGACCAATATGTTGTTTCCAATTACTGAGAAACTAAAATTTAAATTAAAATTTTATAAAATTTGAATTGTTTCGTATTTCTTGACATAAATTGTTATGAATCGTTGGTCAAAATTTTAATACAATAGTGTTTACGATAGGATTATCCATTAAACAATGATAATACTCACAACTGTCTAATACTCTCGGGAAGTGTGTTTTTATCGACACTTCTTGGGTTAACTGCACCTGCCATAAACCGCTGTCCCAATTGCAATATGTTTTCATTCAAATAGACTACTCTTTTCCTTAGCTGTTCTTCTAGGTGGATTCCACATTGCTCAAAGTCGAATAAGAACAATTTAGAGACATGGTCATCGACTTGATTTGTAGAAAATAAGTCTCCATTTTCAACGACGTCCTTCAATGCCTTGTACAGTTCTCGATTCGTATTCAGTTTTTCAACTATACCGCTGATGGAGATGCATGCATCCTCAGCTGCTTCTGAATACTTTCGATTTGGGTGAGCAAGTCGAACGAATTCGGCCATATCAGCCACTTTGCACAAAACATCAGAAAGTTCGTCGAAAATCTCCACCATTTTCCGCTTTCGCTTATCTCCGGCCACGGCCTCGTCTATTAGGAGGTCTGTGTGCAGTATTGCATTCTTTTTTAATAGATAAAACCCTTCATGGGTGACCAATTCCGGCATGCAAAAGAGACCCTGCAAATAAATGTATTGATTTCGCAACATACAATTTATATTTCTATATATTACCTCTTCATTTTTGGTGAAATTTAATTTCGGTTGGGGCCTAGTATTGAAAGCAGTGGCTAGTGGAGACCAAGTCGACAGGGATGAGGACACTTGTTTTAATGAAAGAAATTTTCTAATTCTAACATTCATTTTGACTAGTGAATTCTTTTTCTGGTTGAATATTATTCGATAAGTTAACACATTCTTATTTAAAATCAAATCCTTATTTAAAAAGGACGAAAATCCGTTTTTTTTCTTCAACAATAAAAAAAAAACAATGTTAAAAGTCAAACGTCAATGTGATTTTTCCCCCACAAAAATTAAGAATCGCTGTCAAAATAACAATAAAAAAACGAAAGGAAGTCAAATTTATAATTCTGTTAGTAGTGTTGTTGTTGTTTGTTTCATTTAATGATACGTATTTGGTGGCGATTTTTCGGTGAAACACACATTTTTGTTGTACGAAATTGAAAAATAGTAATCCCTCAAAAATGAAATTGGTTTTGGTTTTGTTGATTTTAAATATATGCAAAGGTAGTGAGTTAAATGCCTTCTTAATGTCTTATCTCGGTTATTTACGTTACTGTGCACATGTGTATCTGATTGTTTTTTCCAATTATCCACTACAACGCGGAAATGATTGAAATCAAAATTTCACTTGCAAAACAAAAACAAATCCCAAATTGTTTCCATTTTTAGCGTTGTTTGTTAAATACATTTTGTGTGTTGATTTCCAATGTTATTGCGACTTGTTTTCGGATAAATCAAAACAAATTCTACGATTAGTGTTATTAAATCAAGGTTTGTTGTTATTTTTCTCCAGGCGAGAACAATGGACGGTTTCTGGACGAGAATGAAGAACAGCTAGATTTGGAGCCCATATCCCAACGTGGGCGCGATTTGCCCATTCAAAACTCGATACAGACACATGCTAGGTAATTATGGGACTTAAGTTATGGTGGTGGAGGAGATTAAAGCCGTAGAATGTGGACTAATTTTGTAATAATACCCCATGTAACACCCCTCTCTTATTGCTAACTTGTTGTAACTAGGAGGCATTCAAAGTCTAAAAGACGAATGCGGAAAAGGTAATGAATACTAACAATTAGATTGCCTTTAGAAAATGGTTTGAGATCAGTAAAACTAAAACTTGTCTACAATTCAATCCACAGATACAAATGCTTCTCCTGTGAGCCACCCGATTGCAGTAATCAGTCAGCCAGTATCCACCATTGCCAAAATGCCATTCAGGTGTGTAGTTAAACAATTTCCCGGATTAAAAATCCAAGAATTTTCGAACATTTTTGAAAGTTTTTTACTAAGTTTCTAATTCATTACCCAAAATATAAGAAAGATTTTAATCATGACTTGTCACTAAAATTAATGAACTACTTTTAGTGCTGGAAATCCAGAACTAGGGACAATTATGGAGTGGAACGTGTGTCCAGGGGATGCACAACGTCACTGGACCAGCTGCCAATTCTCTGCAATCCTCATATCAGTAAATCGGGTCACTCAAAGCGGCACTCGAGTGGACAATTCAACATTGAATGTTGCACGGGAGACTATTGCAATAATGGCAGCTTCCCAGAACTGCCCGCTATTCACGAAATTACGCGGGTCAATAGCACAAACAGTTATTTGTTTTACTTATTGCTCATATTCGTGGTGTTGATCCTGATATTGGTACTCTTGGGCTTTTGCATTTGTATGCTGCGGTACCGCCACAAGAAACGACTCTCAGTGTCGCGAAATAAACAGGATCCGGAGACTTATTACGCAAGCGATGATCTACTTAGAGCTACAAGTGCAGGAGACAGCACCTTGAGGGAATATTTGGAACACAGTGTCACTTCCGGATCAGGATCTGGAATGCCTCTTCTAATCCAAAGAACACTCAGCAAACAGGTATGTTATATTATATTTTATAAATACCTTAATCTTTGTTGGAAGGTAATACCGATGATAAGTTTCATTATTTTATAAGGTTTCGGTAAACAAGTGCATACATTAAAATAGTCTTCATTATTGTACGTCTAAATTTAATGACTGTAAGTGCGACCGTTCGTTCTAATCAGATTAAATTTTGTATGAGAAATTTAAACGGCAAGGTAAATACTACGTCTTTTCATATTTGCTGATAAGATGACGAAATTTTAAATGAAAATGTAATTTGTCTCAACTAGAATTATTTTGTAGAATTATGAAATAGGTTAAAAGATGACTTAATTTATTTATTTATTGTATTTGATATTGAATTATTATAATCTTTGAGCGTTCATAATTTGCTACAAATTCATAAAAATCCGACATGCATATAGTTGATAAAATCGAAGAATTTGCATACTATAGCACTAGAAATTCTTTTAACAAAAAATTCGTAATTAAATTCATCTTATAATAAAATAAATAAAATTTAAAAAATTCTGTTAAATAATGGTAAAACAGAATTGAATGCATAGTTCTTTCCAAACAAATAATCAATTCATGTTTAGTTTAAACAACTAATTAAAAAGAAATTTTATCTTATTTCTAATTTAAATGCTAAAATGGTTAATTCCTTCTTGAATTTTGAAATATTACAATGCTTTGATCATTCTTTGGGTAAATTCTTATATTATTTGGTTTGGAAACGTATTTCCTAAGTAATCGGTGGTATATTTTAAGTTGCCCGCCCCATGGACGTGGTAACACTCTCGTTTGCCTCCTCGGAGGCCGTGGGTTCGATCCCTGGGCGGGTAGGATTGACTGGATCCTTTTTCAACCGGTCTAGGTGCTATTAATTGACTACTAAAACACTGAAAATAAATAGTCATGGAAAGTCTAACACCCGTTGGTTGAGGTTCAGACTACCCCTACTTCCATACCGGAATATTTATTTTTATATTTTAAGTTTACGAAAATCACTATTCTTCTAAAATCCTAAAATCTATTCTACATTGTAGGTGTCTCTGACGGAGTGCATTGGTCGAGGTCGTTACGGCGAGGTGTGGTGTGGCGTTTGGCACGGGGAGAACGTGGCCGTTAAGATCTTTTTCAGCAGAGACGAGGAGTCTTGGAAGCGAGAAACGGAGATCTACAACACGGTGATGTTGCGGCACGAAAACATCCTGGGCTACATTGGCTCGGACATGACGTCTCGGAACTCGTGCACCCAGCTACTTTTGCTCACCCACTATTATCCCATGGGCTCCCTCTTTGATCATCTGAACAGGACGGCTATCACCCACGTGGACATGTTCATCATCTGCTTGTCCATCTCGAACGGGCTTGTACATCTTCATCAGGAGATATTTGGTAAGCAGGGCAAACCGGCGATCGCTCATCGTGATTTGAAAACCAAGAACATATTGGTGCGGACGAACGGCAGCTGTGTAATTGCGGACTTTGGTCTGGCGGTGACCCACACGCAGACCACCGGACAAATTGACATTGGCAACAATCCGAGAGTTGGAACAAAGCGGTACATGGCGCCAGAAGTGCTCGAGGAAACGATAAACATGGAGTGCTTCGATGCCCTGAGGAAATCCGACATCTACGCCTTGAGTCTGATATTCTGGGAGGTCTGCAGACGCACGCGGTCTGGAGGCATCACAGAAGAGTACAAAGTGCCCTTTTACGACGTGGTCCCGTCTGATCCTAGTTTCGAGGATATGAAGAAGGTGGTCTGTGGAGACAATTATCGACCGTCACTTCCCAATCGTTGGGCTTCCGATCCGGTAAGAGTTATTCTATTGTTATAAATTAAAAGTGTCGTGATTTTAATTTCCTATGTCAATTTCAACTCTCTTTGAATCATTCAACGTGCGCCAGCTAGAAGCACAGCTCGCTAAATTCATTTCTCACTTTCTTTTAATATCAAACAGAATCATATAAAAACATCCTAATTCAGTGATTAAAAACTAACTTCAGTTCTTTATATTAAAACTAACTATTGTAAGCTCCTTATTCTCAACTACAAATTTCTGGGATCTTATCGGAACATTCAATATCACCCTCAATATTACCCTCTCCCGTCAATGTAAATAGACCTTTCTCCTCAATCCCAGCCCTTGTGATGTCCAAAATAAATGTGACGATACGGGTAA
>JXOV01008031.1:0-49315 GCA_001014945.1 Clogmia albipunctata | reverse complement strand
AAAAAAAAAAAAAAAAAAAAAAAAAAATTTGAATTACATTTTTTTTAAAACTAATGCAATAGAAAATAATCTATAAAGTCAACATTTAATTAATTAAATTGATCTTATATACATATTTATTTATATTTTGTTATCTGGGAACTTATCCCCCGTGAATTAGGAGTTTCCACTGTATTTAATTTAATTTGTACAAATATTACTTTTTAAGCTTTTTGCCCTTGTAATTTTAATGTTATATTTAAAAATGGTTAACAATATTTTTTAATATTTAATTTCCTTTTTATATAAATATTGTTTCATTGAAAAAAAATTTTTTTAGGTGCTGGAGGGTATGTCGAAATTGATGCGAGAATGTTGGCATCAGAACGCCAATGTTCGATTACCGGCTCTGCGCGTGAAGAAGACTATCCAGAAGTTGGCGGCCTCAATAAAAAGTTCTAAAATGACGAATTTTGAAAATAACAACGAGGAGTTTGTTTGATGTTCACCGGAAATCGATGCAGTAGTAGGCTATCTTTTGATTTTAATTAAGTATTTCAATTGCCAAATAGTGGTCGTTGATAAAGGATCGACAAAAGGATTTGGTTTTTATAAGTGCGTGGCGATATATTTCTAGTATTTTAATTAGATAAGATCAGAGTGGACTGTATAGTGTCATAGAGAGATGTATGAATGAGATTAATTTGCTTTTTATTATGCACCTGTTAACATTAACAACCAATCAATTTAGAGTTTAGAATTGGTCCCATTTTATTAGCATTAAAATAAGCGCAGCTAAATCAGAGACGACTCATGGAATTAGATTTTATTTTAATTTAAACTAATTAATCAGTGTCTTAAATGGTTAAATTCAATTTTAAGAAATACTTATTTGTTAAGATGTTTTAAAAATCTTATTTGTGTAAATAGAGTTAATAATTAGTTGTCAAAAGAGACTGTATTTTATAGGGATGAAGATGGTGGATCCATGAGAAGTAGTAGTGCAGCAGCTTAAATTGGAAACGATTCATCAGTTCATATCAGATACATATTTTGCATTTAGGTTGTTGGACTAATGTTTTCTGTATCAGAATTAGACAGCCGGAATGAAACAGATGATTATTCTTGATTTTGTGTTTTCCTTGGACGGATTCTTCAATTTATTCGATCCCCTGGCACATATCTAAATGAGACATATTGACGGAAGTGAGGAACGAGTACTGAATGCATAATAGAAGATGATAATTTTCTGTCTCCAAATTCGAGTTAAGTTCCATGTCTAACAAATCTTATCTTATAAATTACAATATATATCATTGTGCCATTCTGATGTGTTATGAAATAGTTTCACTTCGCCACGTTTTCATTTCTTTTCATATATTTATGTTGGTATTCAGAGATTTTGTTTTTCTATGTTGATTTATATTTTTCTTTTTACCCGTTCTTTATATTTTCTATTAGATAAGTCCCCTTTGTTAAGTACAACAGCGTTCGAAACAGTTTTTGAACACACATCAATTATATGTTTGCAATATTCCTTTCAAATATTATTTAACGGCTAACGAAAATCATATTACTGTAAATAGACAAAAGTTTAATTACTATATTTATACACGTAATTACATCTAATGTAAGCAATAATTAAAACATCTATGATAGAATAAACCTAATAAAAAATATAATAAACACATTCTGACTTTTTATCAGGTTAATATTGATTATTTAATTATGAAAAAGCATATCTAAATTGATTATCTTTTTCTATATTTTATTAAAATAAGTTTTAAACATTGTCACTCCCCTATTACAAATGTCGATAAAAAGGAACTAAATAACTTGAAATTAAGTATGTAAATGTAATATTTACCGTAATGCATATTCAATATATTTTTTTTTATTTTCATTAATGAGCATGACTTATAAATAATAGGTTTTCAACAATAATATTCTTTGCTAGAAATTGTATCAAAATCCTTGTATTTTTATCTTGTTTATTGATTGATTAATTAGATCATAATTTATATCCATGATTCTTAAACTGATAGTATTGTTGGAAAAATAAAGCAACATTTAATTGGATTTTATATAATTTACTTAGTTGGAATAATATATTTTGTTGTTATTTTCAACTTTAGATTGTCATAATAATAACCGACTAAATTTTATAAAATTGTATCAGTTCATAGAATAATATTTAATGGTATAACACTAATCTTATTCATTTCATATAATTTAAAACAAAGAATTCTTGTAAAGTTTGTAAGAAAATCAGTTTTAATGGATATTTATATTTTATATGCGATTTTAACGAGAAGTAAGCAATAAATTAAATATATTTTTTAAATAAAATATTTCTTCATGGTGAGATTAAAACGGAACCGCGACGATCGACCTCATCCCCTCATTAGAAGCGAAGATCCTCAACCGTAAATCCAGTTCATCCACAACGGGATCGTCGGATTCTAGCGGCAGTGAATCAGACTCATCGTATTCTTCCTCATTTTCGGACAGTTTGCCGAGCACCTCTACTTGACGATTTCGAGCAGTATAAATTAAATTTAAATAATTTAATTGAAAATGGGAGAGTTTTAATATAATTAATATCGTTCACAAATCGTGTTTGGCTTTCTTGCAGTTTTCTTGAATAGAATTGACATATTTATTTGTAAATACAAAGTGGACATTTCAATGGTTTTGATTGGTGGGAAAACAGTTAATGTGTTTTGCAGTGAACTGTCATTTGGAAAAAATATTGTAAAAATTGTGTTTTTTTAAGATTCAAGTCTGTGTCTTTGAGTTCTGGTGAACGTAAATGTTTAGTAAGTGTATAAGGTTGATATCTACAAACGATACTATGCTCGCTATTAAAAAATTTACATTTTACACGGGCTTTTGCTCAGGGGAAAGTTATTGTGAATATTATAATTGTTTTTAGGGGGTTTCTTTTCAATTCACGGGCAGCTAATTGCACCTTTAGCATTGGCTCTTACTTGTTTCAATGTAAATACATTTATACAAAAAGCATAAACACAACAATGACTCATCGATAGCCACCGAAACCTAATCCCCCCCTATAAACTCAGTCAGTGTCCTCAATAGCTGTGAAGCCAATTTAATGGATTAATAATCAATACCAATTCTGGTTAACAATCACAATTTCGTATACAAGAATAGTTTTCCTATGAAAATTACATTTCCATATTCTTTCCTCAATGTTTTGCATTTAATTATAAAAAAATGTTAATTTAATTGGCAGAAAGAAAGAGAATTACATCTGTATTTTGTAATATCTTTTTTTATGAATGTTAGACTTTGTACTACAGAATAAAGCCTTTATTATAATTCATTCAAACATCTTTATAGGGAAAGGTTTATTTTGACTGGCTAATTACTAATACGTGAAAACAAGAGAAATTTATCACAATAATGAATTGCAAATGATTAATTTCATCTCAAAAAGTTCAATCTTGCTAGTTGATTGATAAATTATAATCACTTTTATATAAGGAAGAGTTTTCTGAGATTAGATATCACAAAAACAGACCAAGTTTTAATTCTATTTATCCGAAATTAAACAAATGGCATATTAAAAACATAAGTAGCTAATTTCTGTTGTCAGAGACACTGATTTATTATTACTGTTATCAGCACGTTTTATCAAATTAAAAGAAGACATAGCGGAATTAAGTTCAGGAAAAGGAAAATCGACGACCCCTATCTTTTCTCGCTATGCCAATCATATGATTAAAGATTGTCATTGTATTTTTCAGCTGTGCTGGCATTTAGGCCACTCTAATACTCTGTATATTCTGCTGCAATGGACTCGAATCCCCTCTTCCGAGACGACCTCTACATTCCGACAAACAGTTGTATCGTCCACAAAAAGAGCAATACAACAATCATTATCCAAGGCGGTAAAATTACATGAAATTTATACTTTAATTTTCATTAATCATTTTTTTTCTTTCTTTTTCTTATAAAAGATTTGTATGAAGGAATTCCACAGACTCTGCTCCTGAATTTTATAGCATGGTTATTTCTGATTATCCTGTTCTGTTTGCTGCGTCAACAGGCGTGGGACTATGGTCGCCTGGCATTGGTTAGTGTGACTGGAGACAAGAAGAAATGGACCCAATTGTTTTATGCACAAGGGAGTGAAGAAGTGCAAATAAGTGAGTCCTCATCCCCAGTGTCCCAACCAGGTCCAAGTCGTCGTCAACCACGACCCCCTCGTCAACCCAAAGTGGTGGACCGAGGATTCTTCTCCTGGATAAAAGCGACAATAAATCTGACAGACGAACAAATCCTCAGGCACAGTGGCCCCGATGCTCTCCATTACCTCAGCTTCCAAAGGCACATGATACTCGTCATGGCGATCATCACCTTTGTCTCGATTTTTCTGATTCTACCCATTAATTTCCAAGGACATTTGGTGGCTGACATCACAAACTTTGGACATACAACAATTTCTAATTTGGATCCAAAATCGCCTCTTCTGTGGATCCATACAATAGTCGCCATTACTTTTGTACCACTGGTTGTATTAATAATGAGGCGGTCATCTGGAAGATATGCGGGAAAAGTGGCTCCGGCTAGAACAATCATGATTACGAACATATCTAATCAGGATTGTAATGCAAACACAATTCGAACTTATTTAAAAGACTACTTTCCTGAGATAGGAATTACAGATGTACAATTGGCTTACAACGTCGCAAAACTGTCCAGAGTGGCAGAGGACTACAATCGCGTTATGGCCGCAAGGATCTACTGTGAAGTTTATAAAAACAAAGGCACTTCTATAAAAGTTTATCCAAAATGTTGTTCGTTTAAATCAATGGACGCTTTAGAATATTACAGAGACAGAGAGTTTAAACTATGTGGAGAGGTGGCCAGATTAAAAGCTGCTGCCTTAAATAATCCATTAGGTATTGCCTTTGTCACTTTCCCATCAACAGATGCGGCCCAAAATGTGATACACCTCTTCAAACCAGAACCCTACCGAGAGTGGGAAGTGACGTTCGCCCCTTCAGCAACTGATATTTTTTGGGAGAACTTGAGTGTGGGCACCAATCAGTGGTACCTTAAGTGGGCCTTGATTAATATAGGCCTGTTTCTCTTTCTGTTCTTCCTGACCACCCCTGTTCTGATTGTTAATATCATAAGCAAGTGGATGGCTTTAGGAGATAAGGGATTAATAAGCCCTTTAATTTCAGAAATCCTCCCGACTCTGTTGTTGATTGTCATTGCAGCAGCAATGCCTGTTATTGTAACGCTATCTGATAAAATGCTGGCCCATTGGACGCAATCCAAACAGAATTACTCGATAATGACGAAAACTTTTGGATATTTACTGATTATGATCCTGATTCTTCCGTCATTGGGATTGACCAGTGCCCAGGCCTTTTTGGACTGGACATTTCACTACGAGGAAGATGGTGCTTACAGATGGGAGTGTATTTTTCTGCCAGACAATGGAGCCTTCTATGTTAACTATATAATTTCCAGCGCCTTCATATCAACTTCAATGGAATTGATCCGAGTTCCTGACTTGTTGTTCTACATGTGGATGTTATGTATGGCGAAGAGCCAAGCTGAGACTCCTTATATTCGGAAGACCATTTTGGAAGTGTTCCCGTTCGGAGTCCACTACAGTTGGCAGATTTTGGTCTTCACCATAGCTATAGTTTATAGTTTGGCATGTCCCCTAATAATGCCCTTTGCAATGCTTTATGTGTGCATCAAATACTTTAACGATAGACACAATCTGTATTTCGCCTATCGCTATTCAAACACGATAAGTCAAGGGGGTGGAAAAATCCACTCGACAGCAGTGACACTGACCAAATACAGTGTTGTGATCCTGCTGATTGTAATGGCCTTCCTAGCCTCACTGAGATCGGCTGAGGTTGATGCAAGGGCTGTAGTTTTGATAATGTCACTCTGCATAACTATACTCCTGTTCACATTCATGTCGCCTATAAAAAAATGCACTTCCAGGCCACCACGGATAATCGAATCTGACCAAAAAGAGCCGGCTTATATTCCAGATGTGCTTCTGAACAAAAGAAACTGTGCTGGAAATATCATAAACACCTCTCCAACCAATTATGGATCACATAGGAGGCCACGAGACGAAGTCATTGAGGTGGAAACACACAATAATGAAAGCACTAGACTCCATGTAGACGCTACTGACGAACGTCCACGCCGGCAAAAGAAATAAATTAAATATTAAACAAAATTCAATGACAGTGATAACGATTTTATGATTCAATCTCTAATATCGAATCTTTCCCTCGACTTCTTGTGTTTATACAAGATGCTTAGTTCTATAAATACTAAAGATAAAGTCACAATATTGGTAATTTCAAATTGTGGGTGTTAGTAAGGAAATTGAAAGGACCAATATTCTCGATTCTTGGATAATAGAGTCTATTAAAGTTTATTATCAGGCGAAAAATTTGATCATTATTGTTGAACTGTAAATATGTAACATTTCAATGCCTAGTTTTATTTTACAAAAATTGTGATTGTTTTAATTGAAAATACTGTATACTATATTTAATTTTTGTCTAACCTCCATTTTATCATATGTTCAGGAGTATTTTAACCAGATAATTCCAATATTTTAGGGAGGATGCGTGTTCGTAACTATAATATGTAAACATAACTATTTTTTATAAAAAAGAAATTGTAAAAAATATATTTAAATAAAAATTGGTAACAAATTCTATAGCAATTTTTAAAGCTTCTCAGAAAACTAATATTTCATTTTAATTTTGTTTAGATCCCTTAATAATGTAGATGTTTTAAATATTAGAAATAGACAAAAATTAACCTTATTTTAAAGTTTACGTTGCAACTTTGAAGCTTTGAAATTTGGAGAATATGAATGTTTTATTGTCATAATTTTATTTAATTACTATTAATTAATTTTATTTTAATTTCAGATAGTATTTCGTTAACCAGAAGAACAAGCTTTTTTCCTTTAATACCTGCCCAGTTAAACGCACCGCAAAGATATCCTCACATATATTTCCACTTACTTAATTAACACACCTGTATTCTTTTTTGCAGATAACAATAATTATATCAAAAAACGTTTTACCTAATTGTATTTAATGACAAACCAAAATGAATCATATTAGTTAACACCAGTGTTTCTGTGATTGTGTTCGTTTCTGTTATCAGTTAAGTTTATCAAAGTATTCTGGTCAGTCCAAAGACGTAAGCTTTCGATAAGTTTGTGATGTGCAGTTTGCCAAAATAATTTCAGTTTTAGACAACATTTTGGCAGAAATATTCAAAAATTCGGAACTTTGAAACTATTTTCAACAAATTTGGTTTATTGTAAAACATTTGAGTTTTTTTATGTGTGTTTCCATTGTGATTGTATTTGGACCAAGTGTTGTGTTAATCTAAAAGTTCCACTCCGATGGATTCCAATCATTCTCTCCGAGATGTTTATAATAATTCAAATGCTTGTATTGTGCATACAAAGAGTAATGTGACCATCATCATCCAAGCGGGTTCGTAAATTAATTATAATAAAGCAAAAAAAAAATCATGTACAAATCGGAATATAGATTTAAGGGTTGTAATTTAATTGTATTTGAAATTAACGTATTTTATAAATGGTTTTCCAATAAGATGTTTCATTTTGGTGTTAAACGGGTATTTTTTATGATAAATTTCAAAAGAAAGATATGTCCACAGTCAAATAGCGGTCAAGGTTAAGGTTGTAGGACCAAATTATCATTATGTAGTTTTCCAATATCAATTTTACACATGTCCTCTCCAACCTTACGTATATAATCTTTAATCGATTGTGACAAAAGAAAAAAATGCTAAATTATAAGTTTTAGGTTCCTAATTATCATAACCATCTCTTCGTGAAATAACACGCTTGCTATGGTTTCGTTGTTTGTGTGGGACGTAGCGTTGTCTTACTCAAAATAAACGACATCACACCAATATCTTTCAATTTCCGTTGTAAAAAATCATTAATCATAGTGCAATCCATTTAGCGTTACAGTTGCACGACACTTATTTACTAATAAATACTGTCCACCAATTAACAGTCAGTCCAAAACATTGCAAACAAGCATGTTGAGGATTTAAATGGCTAAATGCGATAATTTTGCTGTTTTAATTGAAAATTGACTAATCATCGAAATTTTATGAAAAGGTTATGGTCCTACATGAGTATGTGTGATTTTTCTTCATTATAGTCGACTCTCTATATTTCAAAGTTAACACGATTTCCCTACAAAATGATTATCATTGATTTACCATTTTATATTTCGAATAATTCGAAATATTTTAGGAGTCCCTCGAGTATCGAGAGTCATTTTTGTAATGGATTGCCTCTTTTTTAGAATTAAATAAACATGCATTAATTACAACAAAATACCTATTTTTATTATTGATATGAAACCTCTTATTGGAATTATTGAAAAACCCTGTAGTAAAATTAAGTTATTCTGGTAATTTTATTATAACGTAAAAGATTAATAGATTGATTATTAATTTACTTGTCTAATTGATTAATCATCCTAAATTGTTATTTTTAACCTTCTCTAACAGACTTGTATGAAGGAATCCCTCAAACATTTGTCCTGAGTTTGATTGCATGGATTGTTCTGATGTTCTTATTTTGCTTGCTTCGATATCATGCGTGGGACTATGGCGGAAGTGGTTCAAGGAAAAAATGGACTCAATTGTTTTACGCCCATGGAAGTGACGAGATCCAATACAACGAGCCTACATCTTTGGATGGTACACAGTCAAACCGTAGTAGTTACGTACGTCAAAGCAGTAGTCGTTCAACAAATTCAACAGAGAAAAAATTCTTCACTTGGATAAAGGCCACAATAAAACTGACAGACGAACAAATCCTAAGGCATTGTGGTCCTGATGCTCTCCATTATCTCAGCTTCCAAAGGCACTTGATTGTTGTTCTGGCCATCATAACCCTGGTCTCCATCTGTATTATCCTACCGATTAATTTCCAAGGACTTTTAGTAAAGGACACAACGTCATTTGCACATACAACCATTTCCAATTTGGAGCCAACATCGTCCCTTCTGTGGATTCATACAATAGTCGCCATCACTTTTGTACCACTGGTAGTGCTAATAATGAGGCGATCATCTGGAAGAAATGCAGGCAAAGTGGCTCCGACCAAAACGATCATGATTACGAACATTACTAACCAAGATTGTAACGTTAACACTATACAAACTTATTTAGAAGAAATATTTCAAAACATTGGAATCACAGACGTTCAATTAGCTTATGATGTCTCCAAATTGACCTCAGTATCAGAAGACTACAACCGGGTTAATTCTGCCAGAATTTACTGTGAAATTTATCAGAATAGAGGCACCACCATTAAAGCGTATCCAAAATGTTGTTCAATTAGGTCAAAGGATGCTTTAGAGTATTACCGGGATGAAGAGCTTAAACTATGTGGAGAAGTAGCTAGATTGAAAGCTGCTGCCTTAAACAATCCACTAGGAATTGCATTTGTCACATTCGCATCGGCACAAGCAGCCCAAAATGTGATTCAGCAATTTAGGCCGGGAACATATCGAAATTGGAGCATTTCTTTTGCTCCATCCGCAACTGATATTTATTGGGAGAATTTAAATGTAGGGACCAGTCAGTGGTGGTGCAAATGGGCTACGATTAATATAGGACTGTTTCTCTTTCTGTTCTTTCTGACCACTCCAATCCTGATTGTCAATATCGTAAATAGCTGGATGGCATTAGGAGGTAATGGAGCACTCGGCCCCATTATTTCAGAATTTTTACCGCCTCTGCTATTGATCATCCTGACAGTGGTAATGCCTGTTATTGTAGCCTATTCTGATAAATTATTAGCCCATTGGACATTATCCAAACAGAATTACTCGATAATGACGAAAACTTTTGGATATTTACTATTTATGATCCTGATCTTACCGTCCTTGGGATTGACCAGTGCCCAGGCCTTTTTGGACTGGACGTTCCATTACCAAGATGATGGTGCGTACAGATGGGAGTGTATTTTTCTACCAGACAAAGGAGCCTTCTATGTAAATTACTTGATTTCGATCGCATTTATTGCAACTGCGATGGAACTGATTCGTGTCCCTGACTTGCTGTACTACATGTGGATGTTGTGCCTTGCCAAGAGTCCAGCAGAGACTCCATATATCCGGAAAACCGTATTAGAAGTGTTCCCATTTGGAGTACACTACAGTTGGCAGATTTTAGTTTTCACTATCGCCGTAGTTTATAGTTTGGCATGTCCCTTAATAATGCCCTTTGCAATGATTTACATTTGCATCAAACATTTTAACGATCGACACAATCTGTATTTCGCCTATCGCTATTCAAACATGATAAGTCAAGGGGGTGGAAAAATCCATTCGACTGCAGTGACAATGACAAAATACAGTGTGGTATTCCTGCTGGTTGTAATGGCCTCCCTAGCATCATTGAGATCAGCTGAGTTTGATGCAAGAGCGGTTGTTTTGATAATGTCGCTCTGTATAACTCTCCTTCTGTTCGCATTCATGTCTCCTATTAAGAAATGCACCACCAAACCACCAAGGATAATCGAAACAGACTACAAAGAGCCGGCCTATATTCCAGATGTACTTTTGAGGAAAATAAAGTGTATTGAAAACCAATCAAATCGCCCAAATAACTATGGAACTAACCAAACAGAACAAGATGTGGTAATGGAAGTGGAACCTAACGAACTTCATTTCAAAACCAAAAGTGATTTATTATAGAAAAGATATATCGTATTTTAGTATTTTAAGTGAATATATGGTATCTAGCAAAAATATTAAATTAACCAAATGTAAAATATTTAATTATAAGTTTTTGTATACATATCCCCATAACCTAAAAGTAATGTATCAATATTAAATTGTAGAATAAAAATTGTTTAAAAATTTAAAAATAATTTTTTTCCGAATCAATAACTTAAATTAAAAAGCCAAAAACATTTAATTGTCATCGTCATGAAGTCTAGGAAAAGCGTAAAGGGTGCTCATGTGCTGATGGTTGGGTATAAAGTTGTTTCGCCTTTTATATTGGAGACCCATCAATTTAAGCACTCGTTCATGCTGTTGGAGAAATTTATGCTGAAGACCAATGATCGATCCGTAACGACAAAGACGACACCAAGCGGTCGCCTCCAAGGCAGTGAAATCGTAGTGCTTGATTAGGTAACAGGCAATCATTGTTCCTGTTCGACCCAAACCGGCAAAACAATGCACTGCTATTGCCCCCGTTGTCTTCTCAGCAATTTGAAGGAACTTCTTCACGAGATCCACACTGGGAGCTGTACAGTCGGCAAAAAAGATGTCATGAAATTTCAAACCGTTATCCGTAAATCTGAAATTAAGTAGTAATAATTTGTTTAATTATTAAAATATTTTGATAACACATTAGTTATTTATACAACTTAATCGATAAAATAAGGCATTATTAAGCACTAGAGTCATTTTAAAGAAGGTAAGTAAGTTTAATAAAAATAGATTTTCCCTTTTCATTCCTGTAAGAAACATGGGGAGTCTAATCCTTAACCAACGGGCTTAGACTTTTAATGACTATTTGTTGTCGGTGTATTATTAGTCAATTAATAACACCTAGACCAGTTGAAAAAGAACAGTCAATCGTACCAGCCAAGGGAACCCATTGCCGCCGAAGAAGCAGCCGGATGCGTTACCACATCAGTTATAAGGCCCATGTGAATGTAAGTTTAATAATGCGGCATACGGCATTTTAAACTAAGTATTTCTGTTTGTAAACAGTGAGTTGTATAATAGAATATCTATAGTAACCTGTGCTCCAGAAGACTAGAAACTCTATAAAGGATAAAAACACACCCTTCAGAAATACAGAAACTGGGATCTTCACAAAGGTTTTATAAATGCGATACCTATTGAATTCAATAGGTATTGAGTTAGTCAAGATTTGGAGATGTAAAAAAAATTAGTATCCTTAGGGGTCTAGACGTTTTATGGCATGCCGTGCAGCATATGCGTAAAACTTGCCTTCAAATAGTTGTTGTTAAAATTTGAGATTTTTTTTCTTATTTGTATTATTTAAAAAATAATTTTTTTAATACGATACCAGTGGTAACAGCATTAATAGAAATAACAACATTTGTACGGTAGCCTCGTGTGCCTAGTGCCTACCCTAAATTAAGGTGTGTCTTATATGGGGTTATTATGATATAAGAATTAATCCCAAAGTTTAAGTAAGAGTTAACCACACTGCAATTTACTTTAAATTATCAAAAAAGCTTACTTTTAATTTTAAAAAAATTATAGGGTATAACATTGGATATTTTCGACAAAAATGGATTTGAATGACTTTCAATTAAGTTCACATATTTTTATCACTTAATTTGCGAGTAAGAATGCTTTAAAATTTTTTCGTATTTTCAATATTTTTTTATTGTTTAGNGCCAAAGAACTCTATAAGGTATAAAATCACACCCTTATATAGAAGACCTATTGGAATCAATAGGTATTGAATTAGTCAACATTTGGAAATGTAAAATTTTGAGTATCCTTTGCGACAAAAAATGGATTTGAATGACCTTCTCATATTTTAATCACTTAATTAGCGAGAAGGAATGCTTAAAAAAATTTTATTGTTTAATTTACCTTATTATATTCATAAATAACGTTATTAATTTTTCTAAGAATATTTAAAAGAGTTTTATATAATCGTCATTATATGTAGAGGTGGCAATTTTTCTTACGGCCGAGTTTTGAAGGTCATATGTCCTAGTTAGAATTAATTATTTAATTATTGTTTTTGACAAATTTTCAGATTAATATAGTCTTTTAATATAAATGTTTCAATTTTCATAATTCTGGTTTATCCTAAACGGGATTTATTGATAGAAATCTGTAATCATCGAAAATCTTGGTTTTGAATGTACTCACTAATTATCGAATAAAAATACTATTAAATGAGATAAATCATCTAATTTGATTTATATTAATAGACAACATAAATAACTATTGAAATTAGAAAGAAAAACTTAATTATAATGAAAAATACTGTTTTGGTGAAATATTGAAATTGACCCACTCAAGGTGTGCAGTTTCATACGGATCGATCTAATATTTCACAATTTTATTCTTATTTCGTTTCTTCAATAACAGGATAATCATTTCAATAAAGATTTCATTTAATTTTAAAGCATCGCGTTAAGAGGGTAAACAATTCTGTTCGTATCTGACTTCAATGATCAATTTGATGAAAATCGTTAACCTTAAGTCACACTCTATTAATAAAGAAAAAATACTAGTGCTTTAAAGAATACAGCACTAGTGTTAACGTCTTTCACCACCTAGAAATGCTAGTGCTGGAAGTAATGGAATTCTGTTGGAATTCTTATTATATTCGAACCCGAAACCAATAATATTACACAAATCAATTATTTTAAATTAAAATTTTGTAAAACATTAAATAAAGTTGATCAAAAATTTGAGAGCTGCCATTATTTAATTGAGGAAAAATGTCCAGGATCCTGTTTGAATTGTATTTTAAAGATAAAATTTTAACTGACGCTAATCGGCGGACGTGTCGATTTCGGAAATTTCCAGTCACAATTACATTTAAAACGAGGACGAGCTGGAAGACAGTCTAAGCCATACTTTTTTATATGAAGCCCGGACAATTTGTATGAAATTGACACGGGCATCATTCGAGGTGGCGCCGGACTAATGTATCTATTTTATGCAACAAAAATGCATAAAATATTTAAACTCTAAAATACAACAATGCCAGACCTCCGAAGAAAAGGTATAATTTTTAATAAAATTATCATAATTTATGGCAAATGATCTTACTTACACACGGGAATCGTAGAGAGGCTCCGACAGTCTTATGACTGTGGTCACGTTATTTTTCTTGAAATATTGGATTATCCTCTGACTCCGAAGACGGAAATTGGAATTGTATTGTTCGAATGTGGAAAAAGCCAGAAATTTTTGTGGTAGGATCCATGAGATGTCTAATTTGTGGAGTAAATAATCGAATTCGAGGATATTAAAGTCGTCAATGTCTAAAAACTGAACCAAACTAGTGCCTATTTTGAGAGCTCGAAAGAAATTGGACATGGGCACAGTTGGTTGGTTTGGGATGCCTGTGGTATCGTTGAACGGCCTAAAAGATATTAACACTTAAAATACCAAGCATATTATAATTTATATCACCAAACATTAGAATATTCTTGGCATTTAGCAGTTTTGTCACATAGGCTGGATCCTTCTTCAAGTCCATTATTGCAAATGCGCCTATTAAGAAGGCAGAATTTGTGGTGATTTCTCTTTCATCGGTGAATCCCAAATGGATTATAACTCGTTTTGGGTGCTTCTTCAACATGGTTCGGACCTCGGTTATGTACTCGTGGACAACGCCTATATTCGGTGGGCCAAAGGACTTTTCGATTTTCCGCACAAAAAAATTAAAGTACAACATCAACTGTTGCCCTTCCATGTCCGGACATTGTTGCCTCTTGCATATTGCAAAGTATAAACGGTTCGGAATTATTTCCGCCACAAACTCAAACTCTTTCATTGGAATCCGTCAATTTGGATTAATGAAATGCCCGATAAAGACGAAAATTTCCAAGAATTTACCCGTTATTTATAAAAAATTAAAAATAATCAAATTTAGACGTTTCCCCTTTTCACGACATACTGAGTGAACTTTTCATTGGGTGACAGTCCTTGGGGATCCAAGGAAGCACTGAAAAATGTGAAATGTTTACACTTTGGATCGGTTCTCAAAATCCCTAGTTATTAAAATTATTCCTTTAATAATATTCCCTTATCAACGCCCTTATTAATATACTATGGGCAGTGCGTTTTCCTTGATTGTTGAATTTATACCGGAGAGACTGTATTTTGGAATTGTGTCGCCCGACAAGTGTCCAAAGAACTCTAAAAAGAAGGAATACCTCTACTTTAAGTACACATTAAAAAAGGTCGGGCTGTATTTTGGTCCGCCACACATTGGTCTAATTTATAAGTATATAAAGGAAGTTAACAGGGCCCTAAATCAACACCCCAAAAAAACTATAATCCATGTGGCGTTCAGCACTGAACGAAAACTATCTACAAATGCAGCTCTACTCATGGGATGTTATGCAATTCTTCAACTCAAATTTGAACCAGCTCATGTGGCCCATTTAATGAATAATAATATATTTCTGTTGGAATGGATTTAAGTAAAACAAAATAGATTTTAATTGATTAATTTTATTGTAGAGCTTATCCTGACACGACTGGATTACTGAACCAGCCCCGAATCCCATTAGAAGCATTCTTTTATGGTCTGAAAAAGGGAGCCATTGTAAACCGTTTTATCGATTTCAAGGATTTTAATATACGGGAGTTCGATCGGCTCTTATTTGGATTGGATGCAAGTTGGATAGTACCAGATAAGTTCTTGGCCTTCGCAACACTAAACGCCAGAGAATACAGAACCTATTTTAGGGCGACAAAGCTGATCAATTACTTTAGGAGGAATAATGTTACTGCAATCATTAGGCTAACAAAACCACTTTACGATTCCAAAATGTACGTGCATTATTATCTCTTGCAATTTAGCGTGATGGATTATTATTTTTAGATTCACTGATAATGGCTTTGAATTTTACGATATGTTTTTTCCGGACTGCACAGCGCCCCCTTTTGAGTTAGTTGAAGAGTTTTTGGAAGTTGTGGAGAATACCAAAGGTTATCTTTTCTTTACGAAAATAATGAATTATTGAAATGTTATATTAAAGACTCGAATATCTCAAAATTTAGGCGCTGTGGCTTTGCACTGTTTTGCCGGACTAGGAAGAACAGGAACAATGATCGCCTGCTATTTGATAAAACATTTCGATTTCACTGCCCTCGAAGCGACTACTTGGTGCCGATTATGTCGTTTCGGGTCAGTTATAGGAATTCAGCACACTTTCCTGGAAAGGCATGAGGCAGTTTTGAAGCTAATGGGAATTCATTACAGACGACGCAACAGTATGCAACCAAACCATATTATCCTGAGGCCCATTTGCGGTGAAGTGACAAGGGATTTTTAAATTTGTGTTTAGGAGTTTATTTATAAATAAAAATCTAAAGTCGTGTTTCAATTTAACCTAAAGGCTTTGAACCTGCAGCGTTAGTGGGAGCCATCATGCAGTTGCCATCAGGGTATCGCTTCTCGAATTGGCTCACCAGTTCCCTGTCCACCAATCGAATTCCGTCCAGCTGATTGCCCAAAGTAATCCAGTTGGGCTGGACATTATGAGGCCGTCCAAACAGTTCAATTTTCCTCGTTCCAGGGCTGAGTCGCTCTATAATTCCGTAAATTTCGTCTGGCTTGTGGGAAGTCGCCCTCACTTCGGCCACTATAACGTCACAATCCAGGCCTCGATTCAAATTCTTTGGATTCCCTTTCATTCCGACCAGGCAGTGTTCTTTGCCGTGATTCAACCAGTGCCCGGTTCGTCCCGTTCGAATTATTCGCTGCAACTGATTCGTCTTCACCCAAATCAATTCGTCCACTCGTTCGTAGCCCCAGAGTTTGAGGCACTCCCGGCCGAGCTCCATGGCCCTGCCAGTCACCCACAGAAATATCAGTCCATCGTCCTGCAATGCGGGAACACCCAGTCTCCGCATTTCATCGTCAGACATTGTCCCGTAAGGCAACTCCATATGAATATCCCACGGCGGATCTGCCATCACCACTGCGAATTTTCCTAAAACTGTCATGTCCAAGTACCGCAAATCACACTGGATCCACTGGAATTGAAAACATATTCAAATTAAAATCACTTATAAACCATGAACAATTCAGGTAAAGAATATAATTTGTACTGTTCACAATTGAATCGTTTATTTGAGAAACAAAATACATATGGACGCACACTCGTCAGTTTTCCTCGAAAAAATGATCAAAATTAATTACTCCTCGGACAAATTTAACAAAAAAAATGTTCGTTTACATTTCAGATTAAATAGATAAAAATATATTTTAATTTTAATTGAATTTTGACAATAAATAAGTTATGGTCTTAAAGCCAAAAAGTTAATCAATTTGATGTTCAGTTAAATAAGAATATATTTTAAAAAATTATTAATTATCTAAACTAGTTACTAATTAAGTCAAATATTGAATATACTTTCAATAAAAACAGATTTCCTTTTTCAATTTTCATTTACTTTATCTCTTTGAGGACATTTTTGAAGCATTTTCATTTACTCTTGAAACTAATCGACGTTTTTGATGTGGTATAAAATTGTTATCTGATATGTAACATGTAGTTTATTATTTTCAAGGAATTTATAAAGTATCTTTGAAATAAATACAGAAACATTCTTTTCAAATACAGATGGCGTTAAAGTTGTGAAAATTCAGAATTCGACCTTATTTGGTTAGCCGATTAATTCGTGAAATTGCTTTATTTTTTCAACTCCAATGTTTTTTATTCTAATTTATACATAAAGATCTTATTGGATTTATGTTTAAAAAATTTAAAGAAAATAATTAATTATAAAATATTTGAGAAAATTTTAAAAACTACCCTCTATTTTTATATTAGGTGGATGGTTGTTTAAATTATTGCAGTTTGGTATAAAAAATATAAAAAAATGGAAAAAAATGTGTTTTGGTTCTAAGACCTATTTTGGATACATATATAAAACTTAAACGCAAACAATCTTCTTGTATATTATACTCTTCAGTTCTTAAATTTGATACAACTATTGCTAAAAAAATTGCTTTATGGTGTTATTTTGGGTTTTAGAAGATCGACCACTACTTATTGTCTACTTTTATTGATTTAGTTTTATAAGGTGTTCGAATATAGTTATATGGCAGACCTAATTTTTATCTAAAATTTGGGATTCGTTTATTACATGTACAATCCTGAAGAAATTTTATTTACTTCAAATATTCCCTTCATTTCCTCTGTTAAATATTCCTTTCCATTCTTAAATGCTGAAATATATTCTATTTTTGCAAAAATTAATAAAATCAATTGAAGAAATAAAAAATCCCAACGATTTTGGTTCATAAACACCAAATTTTTAAAAAATCGCAGTAAGCAATTTTGATGGTATCAAAAAGTAATTTCCTTTTTTTTCAAATTGGGGCAAATTTGGGCAAAATGTCTATTTAGATTATAAAAATACAATATTTCCCCTATTTTCTACTTGTAATTTCGCTGTGTAGTACGATGTGGTACAGCACTAAAAACTTCTGTGAATTTTTGGCACCCATGTTTTTCCTAAAATTGTTCAAATTTTTTTTTTACCTTAAAACATAATCAAAATTGACTATTTTATCATTAAAAATAGTTAAAGAAGACCTTAAGGAATCAATGATATTTTTTTGAAATTTTTAGTTGATTAAATTCAATGAAAGTTTTCCTCAATAAAATATTTTTCAACACAGAATTTAAAATTTTTAAAACAAGACTTTCAAGGGTTTGTTTTATACATAACAGAATACTTTCAGATAATTTTGAATACATATTTAGATGCAGAGGTTATTGAGGTTTACTAATAAATCATTACATTTTTCTCTGGGCTAAGTTGATTTTAGGACTTATCGCTTTTGGAACCAAAACTGACGAGTATGGGACAGTTTAAAGGAACAAGGACGTATCTTTAAAAAATTATGAAATGATAAACACAATCAGAAACATGCCCTACACACATGAGTCAAAATATCATTTATAAGAATTTCTGGTCTCCACGCCCAGTGACGTAAATATCGGAAGAGATTAGAACATCCAGGAGGAATTGGAATCGCATTTCAATCAAGCAAGTGAATTTTTCAAGTCTGGTAACAGAATATAGTCTTAAGAATACGGAGAATTGATTACCAATTTGGCAAAAGAGCACTTTTCTCATCCGCGAACACGGTCGTTTTATTTTGCAATTATGAGTCGAATCCAAAACGGAATTAAAAAATTTTGGTATTGTAGCCCTTAATATCCACCACTCTAAGTAATCGATGTCGATCATATTTTACTCAAAAAAGAAAATGACTCTTTGCCTCTTTTAATTGTATTTTATATATTGAATTTTAAATTATTTGTGGATGATTTCGTTTTTACAAAGTTTTGAAATCCCTTAACTATATTGTTTTCGTTTCTCAAATAAACAATTCAATTTGCAAAATTAGTTTTCAACTTTTCACGCAAAAATAACATAAATAAAATATAAAAAAATGATATTAAATTGAACAAGAACCACTTTTTGTCATTATGTAAATATCTTACCTGAGGAGGATAAAGTGTCGCAGCCGGATCAATGGTCCGCTTTAAAGTGGGAATTTTTTGCTCTGTATCATTTTTTACTACCACTGCATTTCCTGCAGTGTTGCTATTTGAAGAGCTGGGTACGGAGTCGACCTCATAGTGAACATATTTGCACGAGTCCATGTGAAAACAGGTGTTCAGGAAACTGCAGTCACCGAGATTCTCATCAGTGTGACTTTGAATGATCTTTTTGAAGTGAAGTTTCTGGCAATGGTCTCTCGATTTACCTTCTCCTGGTTTTTCGTCATTTGAGTCAGACTCTGCATTTGCACTTGATATCCTACATTCAGCCCTTGTTCCATGAGGACAAAATTCCATAACCATCACCCCATGGGACTTGAACTTTTCAGCTAAAAAGCGTTCTTTAGCTGTGGGCTTCTGCAATAATTCCAAAATTTCGGCTCCAACTTGTTTGCTTTGCTTCTCCAAAGTTGAGGGCATTGATAGTAAATCTCGAACTGAAAATAGTATTTTTTAATGTTAAAATAACTTTAATAATTAAATTACGGCTCACTTTCTTCAGAGACATTGTCCGGACCGGCATTAAGTCGTTTTAGTGTTTCATCCTCTGTCTTAATATCAGCGTCAAGTTTCCTTTTTAGCCCTTCTTTGCTGTCTTCTTCTTGTTTAATACTGTTTAGAAAGAAAATTTTAAAAAATGCTTGTACCAAAATATTTGTGAAAACTCACCAACTTTCAGACTTTGGCAGCAGAGCTGAGTGCTCAATACTGAGATCATTGTAGAGCTTCTGTATCTTATCGCTTTCCACCTGTATTACCTCGAAGCCGCTGATTTCCATGTCAATTGAGACTTGTATCAAACGGATAAAATTTTGATGCTTTTGCAAAACAACATTTATTTGCTCCAAAAACACCGGCTTCTGTAAAATCTTCTCGATTTTCTCGCATAACTGTTTCGAGTTGATTGGAAGTATCAAGCTGGAGCTGGACAGGAAGCAGAGTAAGGATTTTTCCACTTCTCGGTCAAAATCTACGAAAAATAAACAGCATTTTCAATAGTCTCATTTTCTTCGATTTTCAACTTACTTACCCGGAATCGTTGATCCGAATTTGTGCCTCTGCTTCTTAAGAATTTTCATTTCGCTAATAGGGTATTTATTCATTGTGATATATCCTTATTTTCACGGTTTCTCTAAAAAATAACTTTTTATTTTGATCTGAAGTTGTTTACACGAATAAACTATATAGTTGACTCTTTCTTTTGCATGGTAGTTGATGCCTTCGAAGTAAATAATAGCTTTGGTAATTTTTCGGCTAGGTAAAAATTTGCTTGAAAACGGTATACTTTTTATTTTACGTTTTTGCGCGCGTTTTAATTTAAATTAACACAATTAACGTTATTAAAATAAGTTTTTACTTGAAACTACTAAACTCTACACTTATCAATCATACACCAAATTATATTATTTGCTTAATATAAATTTATAAAATACCCAAAATGACCTATTTTGTGTATATAAAACCAAAATAATTAAGTGTATGTAATTTAAAAATTCTTATTTTTAATTATTTGTCTTCGTTTTCAGAATAAAGTTATTCTTTACATTTTTTAGTTTAATTTGGGAGTCACAGCTTCTGGACAGTGGAATTATTACTGTCACGAACATTCCTCTGATCAAAGATGGGGTGAACACCGGACTCTGACAGTTGCTGTCGTACAAGAGACCAAATGAAATCATTTCTTCTTCAGAAGGTAATTCGACCAACACGTGTACAAGCAGAGAAAGTATTGGATTAACCAGAGGGTTGAATTATATGGTCTGGTGAGAGGAATCGTCTCGAGCAGCGCATGCTCTGATCTTATCAAAGTTCATCGCATTCTCCTCCAAAGAGCTATCACAACCCCATTTATAATTTCTCCGCGGAAGAAGAAACATGAGGAATAAAATTTTCCTTTTGCTCCGGAAATTTGGTGTAAAACTAAATAATGTGAAAATATATTAGTTTTATGTTTTATTTGTATTGTTTAGTATTCATTATACTGTGAAAGTGAAACAGTTTTCTAGAGCTTAAAACAACAGCTTTAATAATAAAAGAAAAGGTTCTATTGATACAAAAATTAGATTTTTTCCGTCTCGCCTTTGATTGAATAGAGATTCAATAAAAAGGACTCCACATTGTGAATTGTAAGTGTTTTAATTGTTATATAAGCGAAAGTGGCATCGACTAATAATGCAAACTAGGTGAAGGAACAATAAGCACAGCATCGAAAGTTTTGGATCGATTTTTGTACGCTGATGAACTGCATTTTACTTCAGGAAAAGTTCGAAAGTTGGCCGTAAAGAGAAAAAATAATAATAACTGTATTGTCGTAGGCAGGTAACCTTGAATTAGGTCGATTTTTAATAAAGGGTTGGTCGGTACTTTATTGAAGGTAAAGGCAGATAAATTGCTCCCTTAATTAGGCCCTTCCTCATTGGCATGCAGCTCAAATCGGGTGACAGGAAATTATATCTGTTCTGCGCCACCAGATTGAAGGGAAAATATGTATTTCGAGAATAACTGTGAATCATAAGCATAGACAAACATTAGGGATAATGAGAGTCAAATAAATAATGTATTCAAGCCCGGGTATAATTTGGCTGTGAGACTACTATCCAATTACCATCTTCTCTACTGTCATTTTGCTGTGATTACTGTTAACTCCTATAATCTAGGTTCAGCCAAATCTAATTCATTTCCAAATATGAACTATTTGCCGTGCTTTAAAATAATTTGATTTGTCTACACAGCAACCAGGGTAGCTAAAAATACATTGAGCCATTGCCTTAGAAGACATCAATCCTTATAAATCCATTTCACTCTGTTGACTTTTACAGTATCTCAGTTGATACAAACAATTAAACAAACATTAATAACTCTAGGATATATTTACTTCTAAAGTGGCAGAATATTTGAATTGATTGTCTTAAATTGAAAATCATTATTATTAAAGGTTTATAAATGAATGCGATGGAATTTACTTTTTAACAATATGGTCTGAAAAGTTGTTTTGTTTTATATTCGTTTGAAAATTCTCTTATTTTATTACGATAAGTATAGGGGTATATCTTTTGTTACTTGAGTATATTTGACGGATTTGATGGATTTTTGTTGCATAAAACATACATTATGGCACTAGAATTTGTTATGTCAATGACGTTTTTATAGCACAAGTGCTTTAAAGAATATTTTATAATACTATTGCTTTTTCATTATGAAGTGTGTCCACCGTAAAAGAAATCCATTAAATTTATTCAGTTGTCAGTTTTATTGTGCATGGTTCAACTGCATTAGTAGATGGTTTAACTCTATAATGGATTGATTCAAGATATAGTCGTAGTTCCTCCCATTTTCCTGTGGAATTAGGAAACTAAACAGGAACAATGTTAGGGAGCGAACTAAATTCCAAAATTGAATTTAACGATTTATTATAGATTTTTGTTAAGTGTTTTAAAAATGCAATTTTTTTTGTATAAAACACTGTTGATAAGCATTATCATAAACACGGGCCTTTTTTAAAACATCTGCTACACTTGAGGCTTTAAAGGAACCTAGTATTTAAAATGCCTTATCTTATCGACTATCTAATCAAATTTTAAATTCGAAAACCAATTATAAATGTTATACTTTTACATTAAACCAAAACACCACACACATTATTATTTATTATAAATAAAATATTGTCACGACATTCACGACGGAACTAGGAGTAGACTCAACCTCAACCAACGGGGATTAAACTTTACGTGACTGTTTGTTTTTCAGTGTATTATTAGACAATTAATAGCACCTAGACCAGTTGAAAAAGGATCCAGTCAATCCGCTCATTTTATTTATTTGTTTCCTCCATTACTTAATTTTAATAATTCGCTATGAATATTATTTCGCAATGATATTGATATACACAAATGGAAACTTTTTCGCGCTAAAAAAATATCCGTCCGGGATTTGATCCCACGACCTCGCGGAGGATGTCTAGGGTGCTAACCGCTAGAACACAGAGGCAGATAGATAGATTATAATATATTAAATCTTTTAAATTTTTCATTTTAATAATTATTTCCAAAAGAACGTAAGGCAATTTTAAACGGAGAACATATTTTTTTAGAGAGGTGATATACAAATGTACAGAAAAAAGGAAAAATAAAAAACATAGTCGGTTTTTTGCGAACCACACTGTCGTGCGAAACACTATTATTATTACGAATGCCAAATAAATTGGTCTCACAGAATAAAAACAATCGTCAAAATTGTGTGTCGTATTTTTTGAGTTGTTAATAATCAAACAAACAATTATGTAGTGTTCAAGGTGATTTTAATAAACGATTGCCATTTTGTACGAGAGAATTACAGCAGAATCAATATTTCCCCTTAAAACACAAGTATGTAAAATTTTAAATTTAGTTTAAAAAACGTTTAAATTCGTTTTTATGTAGAGTGAAATAGTGTTATTTTAAAATATAAATTTGAAAATAGTGACTAATGGATACGGAAGCAGTTAGTGATATAAATGATCATCATTTTTATTTTGTCTCTTGAAAAAAAAAACACGTTTACCTTCATAACTAATTAATATTAGTTATCATCAATAGATGTAAAATTTTAATCCGGTTTCGTTTAAAAATTGGATATTGTTCTGATGATTCCGATTTTGCAGTTATTAGAAATATTTTTGTAGAAAAATTCTTATATCTAGTTTGTGTATTTTTAGGTTGGATCTTATCCTAAATAGAGATCGTACTTTGTAAACGTATGGGTATGTGATCTTGGCCCAACTATTTCCAGATATTATTAGCAAATGCTCAAAATGTAGCAATTTTTGTTACTGATTTAAAAATAACTTTATTGTTTGGGTTATACGCTTTATTTAGACTATTTCAAAATGAGAAGTGATTAAATTTTATTTATTATTTAAATTAATTCTTGTAAATTTTACCAAAAATGTCTATTTTGGTATCCATTCTTATTGACTTTATCTTTCGATAATTTTTACTATTTAAAAGTCATTACAGCTGATAAGTTTTGATTACTCGTACTGCTTATCTTGAGCATGAATAGAGTTCATTGAAATAGGAAATAAACTTATCAGATTATCAATAGACACTTGGCTAATGTTCGCGGGCGTTCCTATTATTTTATTACTCATTACATTCACAATTAAACACATTACACAAGGCTGTTTTTCTCTCTAGGCCAAACGTAGAGATAGAGGTTGCGAATTGTAAAAGTGTGACTGTTTGACTGTAAAGAGAGAGAGAGTGAATGAATAAAACTAATGAAGCGCCAGTTGGCAATTTAATGACGAAGCCACATCTATCTCGCTGCTAGACAATCAGGTGCGAGGTTTTCTAAAATAATTCAAGATCATTACGTCAAATTACGAATAAGACTTGAGACATTGACCAAGTGCAAAATATTTATTTGCATGCAGTGTGTGGCTCTTTGAAACTACTGACAACAATCACTTTGAAGTGATGTGCATTTTAGTTATTTGCAGTTCTGGGAAAGATGCACATAAAAGTGCTAGTGAATTCACTGTCAAAATGGTATTATCAGTCGGTGCCAATTCAACTTTACCGTCACGAGTGGAACGTGAAATGAGATTTTTTATTGTTATTTTAGTGAAATTCGAAAGATGGCTGGATTTGCGGCCCAGGCAGCGATCCGCTCACGGTGGGGCGATTTGGTTGATTCGGGAACGGCCAATCTCCCAGAACCATCCGAAGTATCTCAGGGCCTAAAAAATGTTGTTGGATGGCTTAAACAGGTTACTTGTTACTCTTCACTCCTCATTTTCGTTTTTATTTTATATTTTTATTGTGTATGATATTTGTTTGTTGTACAATTTAAATTGAGGAACGTTGAATATTTCAATACAACACCATGCTGTTTTATTGTTATTTTTATTGATATAATATTTTAGGGTTTACAATGAAACAAATGTTTTTTTTTTAAATTGTTTTTTTTCAAATTTGTTTTAACTCTGAAATTAACAAGCCTATGAAATAAGTTTTCAATTGAAAATCGTTTCCTTAATTAATTTTTAATTAACTTTTGTATCTTAATATTATATATAGTTTATCATTTTATAATATTCATTACTATTACCTTCAATGATTTCTTAATTTCATTAATTCTTAGGCCTCTATAGAAGTTCGCGAAGCCGGGAAAAGGGCTGTAACTACTATACATTCTACGAATCTACTCCACTCAAGCAATAAGAGCTTATCCGAAATGGGACAGGAACACCACAAACCTGCAGAAAATCCGAGCCGTTTAGAGTATACCGTACACTCAAAAAAGTCTCCAAACATCGAAACGGGCAGACAAGGAATCACAATCCTCCATTTCAACGATGTTTACAATATTGAATCGAATTCACAAACCGAGCCTATCGGAGGAGCTGCTCGATTTCTTACTGCGTTTAGGTCGTTCTCAGATCTGAACCCTATTGTTCTGTTTAGTGGAGATGTCTTCTCTCCCAGCATGCTCAGCTTCTTTACACAGTAAGTGATTAAATTTTAAATTTCAATTAATTTAAGTAATTCATTACTATTTTTAGGGGCGAAGAAATGGTTCCTGTTTTAAACAAATTGAACACCAAATGTGCAGTTTTCGGCAATCATGACTTTGGTAAGATTTAATAATAAAATAAGAAATTGCATTACAAAAAATAATTTATACAAATTTATTTTTTAGATCATGGTTTGGATGTTCTTAACAAGTGGGTTGAAAGGACCACATTTCCTTGGCTTATGTCCAACGTTGTCGACAACGAAACAGGGCGATGCCTGGGAGGTGGAAAAATATCTCATGTGATTCAACATGAGAACCGGAAGATCGGACTGATCGGTTTGGTAGAAAGGGAATGGTTAGATACGTTGCCTACAATCGATCGTAAAGAAGTACAAAATCTATTATTAATATTTGGTACCAGTTGTAATGGTTATCACTGTTTTAGGTAACATTTCTGGATTTTGTTGAAGCGGGAAACCAACTGGCAGATGAACTGAAGAGAGAGGGATGTGATATGATTATTGCGTTGACCCACATGCGAACACCGAACGATATTGAGTTAGCCAAGAATTGTCCTTCTATTGACTTAATTTTGGGCGGCCACGACCATGTCTTTGAAGTAGCCACTGTTAACGGGATTAAGATCATCAAATCGGGATCAGATTTTAGGCAATTCTCAAAGGTGTTTATAGACAATCAACGGGATAGCAATGGTCATTTGCAAGTGTTTGTGGAGGAGGTGAACGTGACTGCTGAGTATGAAGAGGATAAGGAACTAAAGGCAGAACTATCGGTATTCTCTTCGAAAATTGAAGAGTCAATGGGACTGGTTTTGGGGTCGTTCTGTGTTGATTTGGACGGAAGATTCTCTGAAATACGAACAAAGGAAACGAATTTGGGCAATTGGGTCTGCGATGTGATCCTTTCTGCAACTGGAGTCGATGTTGTCCTCCTCAACAGTGGCACTTTTCGATCCGACCAAATACATCCCGCCGGTCCATTCACAATGAGAGATTTAATAAACGTTATTCCAATGAGGGATCCTTTGGTTGTTCTCGAAATGACCGGAAAAGCATTGTTGGAAGCGTTAGAAAATGCTGTTTCTGCTTACCCCAAATTGGAGGGACGGTTCATCCAAGTTGCAGGCATTTCTTTCGCATTTGATCCCACAAAACCACCTATGCAAAGAGTTGAAAAGACTTTAGTATGTATAGCGGACGAGTGGCTTAACTTGGACCAAAAGTATGCCGTTTGTGTAAAAGCGTACATGCATGGAGGATGTGATGGTTTTACAATGTTGGCAGATTGTCCAATTCTGGTAAATATGATTTTTTTGTCCAAACAAGTTTATTTTTTTATTTTTATTTATTATTATTGTATGAAATTTATAATATTTGTCTTTAAAAATCCATTACCAGGAATAAAACATATTTTTCCTTCTTATTATTCCAAACAGTTAATTTCCTGTGAATACTAACAAATACATAATTTGAATTTTTTCTTCCTATATTCGGTAAATGAGGAATTTCCTTGACTTAAATTATTTTATATTTTTAAAAGATGCATTAGTCGTAATCAATTTCATAACACTCTAATTTATATAACAAGTAATTGATGATTCTATTGTGCGTACAGTAATTTTCTATTTTTCTTTTGAGCAAATAATATTTTTCTATACGATTTAAACAGATTAATTTAATACAAATATTAGATATTATGTGGCTATTAGAATTATATTTCAATTTCTTCTTTTGTATAACTAACTGTTAAATATTAAACAAAAGCAACTTATTAATCAAATCCACTTTTAGATGGACTCTGAAGCAACCCCTGAGATCGGCCTAGCCATTCAAAACCACTTCAAGGCGATTGATGTGAAAATGGGGAAGGGAAGACACTCAAAGCACCGTCAATCTCTGGTAACTTTATCTCGAAGGCACTCAATGATTCAGATGCTGGACAATCTGGAACTTGATGGACCTTCACCGGTTAGAAGAATTTCCATTCAAAAATCAATTGATTGTCCGAATTCTGCCAAACAGTTGTTGAGGCGAGCCTCCATCGATGACCTAGAGCAGCAAAGTTGCCATCTATCCCCATCAGTGGAACATCGTATACAGATCATTCAAAATCCCGAGGTTTGTTTCGATTTTAATACAACTTATTCAATTTTATAACATTTCCTGTATTACAGCATTTAGAACAACTTCTTAGAAGACGAAAGATAATTGAGAATAACAATGATAACGTGATAAAGGAAGTCGATGAAAACTCCTAGACTGGGAACTCATGAACAGTGTAACTCTACTATAGTTTAAAACATTTAGTTAGTTCATTTCAATCTGTTATTTGCCAATGTTTAGCCCTTAATGATTTTTGTTTCAATGTGCCTCCACTGAAATGTACTTAAATATTTAGGAATAAGACTTAATTTACTTATTAAATATAGTTGATTGTTCCTTCTTATTAAGACATTAGAAATATGCAACGTTATAATTATTATATAAGATATTTATAAGATTGAGTTGGTCACAATGATATTAATATTTAATTCTCACAAAGTACTATATTATAAAATATGCACTAAAATTTCGAGTAAAAAATAAATTAACTACCGATTAAATTGTTTTTTATTTGTAAAAACAAATTAATTCACTTGATTTAAACTGTATTTAAGATGAAGAATAACAATATTATTAATTTCAAGATTTTATTTAATATATTCTAAGTATTATAGTATATTTTTTGTAAAAATAAAGTATATTCCGATGGAAAAGAGTCGTTTCTAATTAGAAAATTGAAATTCGAATATGACAAAACCGGAGTGAAAGGGAAGATGTGCGAAAGAGTCAGAGAATTGTCTATTGATTGTCATCTTCAAGTAAAAAGTTAAATTTTTTTCTTGATTTTGCGAAAAAGTGCGTGTCGTGATTAGAACCTTAATCGAGAACAGAACTGTCTTTGAATAATCGCATAGAATCGAATTACGTGGGTGTAAAATGAGTCGATGAGAAAAGTGCATAATTGCGTTTTTATGACGATTTAGTTACTGTCCAGGAAATTGGAAGACGGATCAGCCCCTGCCTGGAAGCCGTGGATTCTCTAAGCACTGTCCAGGAGCGATCCGAAGCTAGATTTCCATCGTGTCCCTGAGATCAGGCTTTTGTTGTTGCTGGTCGACTTTTATTTGCATTGGATTTGTGTGTGTGTACGACGAGTTACTTACAAAAGTGCAGTTTTCTTCTCAGTGTTCGGGAAGATGAATGAAATAAATGACTACATCCAATCGCACAGTATCCAGCAATTACTTAAAGACTGTATCGTGCAGTTGTGCGTAAGACAGCCCGAGAACCCAATCTCCTTCCTCAGACAATATTTCCAGCGCCTGGAGCGGGTAAGTGTCTCGTCTGCCTACTTTGATTAATTCAATTGACCTAATGTTGGCTTCTTAATTTTTTGGTCAAACAAAGTGGTCTGTTTTGTTGAAGTTGTGGCTACTACATTCAACTTTCACCACACACGCCTCCTTAGAAGTCAAAGTAACAAAATAATATAATAAAAACAAAAAACATTTGTCGGATTTAAGCGAAATTGGATGAGGCAATTAGACCAATTGGCAATTGCTATTCTCATCTGAATTCGGTTTATTGTTTAGTTAGTACCGCAATTTTTAATTTGCGATTGTTTGCTTCTCGGCTTTGTTTACATGATCTGAATTAATAGCCGTAGAACTTTTCAAAAGCTTTTCAAATTGCTCTTCAAATGGAGCATCGAGTGTAAGTACCCAATTGAAAGATAATTTCAAACATAATTGTCCACACCTTGCCCATACCAATTCATTTCCTTTTTGTTACAAACGATAAAACTTATCGAATATCAATTAATTGAATTTATCATCGTAAGTGGGAGTTACAGTCACCGGCGTTGTAATATGACGTTTTTAATTTTGTTTTTTACTTCGAAGAAAAACAATATCAATTTGATTTATCATGATCATAATTATAGTTATTTTTAAGCGGATAAATTAATTTCCAATAAATTTTTAGTATCTATATAACCCTGCGAATTGTTTTATTGGCTTAAACAATGATTGATTTCGAGCATAATTCAATTCAAAGATATCAACTACCAATAGTTAATTGTGATACAAGTTTGTAAGTACATAAGCTTTTATTAAAAGAAAAAACCTGTGTGAAAAATCGAAATTGCTTCTTCTAGAAATTGGCCTATAAAAGTGCAGTGTGTCGTTATGCATTATTTAAATATTAACAGACAATTACAAATCAAGTCAATTCTCCAAATCAATTCTTTGTACTAATATTTAATATTAAAAATTATAATTTTAGATCTTAGTAGCCTGGATTTAATAGTTATTTGTGCTACAAGGGTGTGAAGTCAACTGTTATTAACGAGTGAAACATTCGAGCCGAAGGCGAGTTTTTCATCGTTTCCGAGTTAAAAAACAGGACTTTACACCCGAGCAGGACATAACGTTTTTTTGCACTTCACTTATGAGTACTGAAATTTTTACAATTTCACATTAAATTTCTTATTTACAAGGAAAATTTAAAAATTGACATGTTTCACAAATGTTTCAAATGAATCTGTACTTGTAGAGTTACCGTTTTAACGGTTGGAATTCCTCTTAACCACTTGGTCATAAAGCAAATGCCTATTTTATTGTGATTAAAAATTCAAAATTTTCACTGAGTACCATAAAGTAAAACATTATGAAAATCAAATGGATTCGAAAACCGTATGTTTCGATACGGGAGTGCAAAAAATATATTTTGATATTTTCTTNTCTTAACCACTTGGTCATAAAGCAAATGCCTATTTTATTGTGATTAAAAATTCAAAATTTTCACTGAGTACCATAAAGTAAAACATTATGAAAATCAAATGGATTCGAAAACCGTATGTTTCGATACGGGAGTGCAAAAAATATATTTTGATATTTTCTTATAATAAAAATAAACTATTCCCACGACATTCACGACGGAACTAGGGGTAGTCTCAACCTCAACCAACGGGTGTTAGACTTTACGTGACTATTTTTTGTTTTTCAGTGTATTAGTAGTCAGTTAATAGCACCTAGACCGGTTGTAAACGGATCCAGTCAATCCGCCCATTTTATTTATTTGGTTGCGCCATTACTTATTTTTATAATCTACAATAATTGGCCATGATTTATTATTCAAATTGATTTTTTTCCCATTAAATGAACAAATGTAAAATTTGTCTTAAATGCTGATTGCTAAGATTGCTCCTATCACGGACGGGTATATCAGAGATGTAGTACAATGTGTTTTATTTCCATCATATATTGGAAAATTTAAACCTTAATTACATGTGTTTAGAGTAGAATAGATCATTATTTAGTACTGGATTGTCTTCTTATTCTTTACTTATATTTTGCAAAAAAAAGCGAATAAAAAATATGCGAATTGTATAAAATTGTGATCTTCTAATAATAAAACCTTGTATCATTCGTTTTCTAGAACTTTAATCGTGTTTAATTTTGATTCATTTTACCACACGTTGTTTAAATAACTATTCTCAAAATATAACCCTATGCTTTATAATATCCAAATCGTTTATATTTATTTTATAGATAGTTCTAAAATCATCATCACCAATTAATTAATAGCAATCACTTAATAATTGTTTAATTATCTGATATTGGTCTTACTATAATACAATTAAGATATGTTTGTGTTATAGAAAATATATAATAATTAAAATATTTATAACAATTGTTAAAAATTTATTATTCAATTAGATTGTTTAAATTTTGATTAGATCATTGTGAATAATGACGTCTTTACGGAAATGGTCTCTAAATTTTATCCAATGCGATCCGGTAAAGAATTGTGCTTTCAATTAAGAATGAATTGCGTCACGTTTTCCCAAAATTGTGGTGTTTATCGTCAATTGAGATGGAAGGCGCCCACTAGCGAATTTCAGAGTTTTCCCAGTAATGGTAATGACCAGATATTTTTAAGATAAATTGTTTTTTTAAATTGATTGCCAATTATACTTCAAATTAACAATCAATTTCAGTCTAATGTAATAAAAGAAATATTTTCGTAACAATGACTATTTTCTTGGAAATGTTTATATTCCTTTATTTGAAATTAATTAAAATGTATTTATCAATTTGTACTGTAAATAAATGTAAATTTTTCTTAATAAAATGTAATTGAATGTTTAAAGTCATTGCCATTTTGCTAAGTAGAGTTTACTGTTTAACAACTATTAACTGGAATTACTTTCGAAAATGTTAAATGACTTGCCTTAATTTTAGTGCATTGTAATCATAAGGCGAATTTCTGTTTTGCTGTTCTAAGGACCTGTGTTACTCGAAGGGGAATTAAATTCTATTCTTTGATAATGGGTTTCCCAATATTGAGTTATTTGATTTGTTTGGGAAATAAATTAGAGAATTCTAAATTTGGAATTAACTGTGATCAATTAATAAATTGTTAATTTTTTAGACATGAATTTCAATATTTTGCGATTTAATTCTACTAATTAAAATGGTCAATAAAGAGTAAATTATAGAGTATCTGTTGTTGTTCACCGCAAAGCCCTCTGCGTATCTTGTAGTGGGTCGTTGATGAATCCTTCACAAGGAGGTCATAAATAATTTTTCCAGCGGCGGATGAGAGCGACTACCTCAGAGGTCACCCAGCCCTAAGCTGCTGGATCACATTACGGTGTACTCGAAGTTGATTTTTTTTTCACGACATGCTGGGCATAGTGATGAGGGGTATTGGATTCAATCTATTTTATGCAGATGTTCCAATAGCATTGGAGTTTTCCCGCTCTGGGCTGGGCTTCTGTTCTTCTGGTCTGACTGTCTAGATTTAGTTCGATTTTATATCGTCTGTAGTTGTTTAGAAGTAGAAAAAACTATGTATTCTATTATGTATCTCTTTACTGTCTTAAATCTTATTTCAAATGTATTAAAAATAAACTCCAATCTTACATCAAAATTAATAATATTACATGAAGCCAGTATAAAGTAAGACCAATAGAAATATGTATTTTAAAATCAATTATATATTTTTGAGAAATCGTATTAGTAATAGTAACAACAATTTTGAAAAACACATTACTGACAATTTTATGTTAATCCTGGACCCTCATAGGCTTTGTAAATTTATTTTAAGATAAAAACATAAATAATTCAATTTGGCCCAATCCGAACCGTAAACCCGTTAATGATGACATCCCTTTTGAACTGGCTCGGTTCCCTTTATAGCCAGAGGGTGTTTCTGTATTGTAAGGAGAGGGAACATTTGGCGTTCTATTTATCGTTTACTGATAACTATTTTCGCATCCATAAAATCGATAATCGTTACCTGTGATGGTGATACCGATAAAGGTATCTATAGAGATAGATTGTCGTTAATTTGGTTGGCAGAGGGCAGAGTTTGGGAGGAAGAGGATGATGTGGATGTTCAACTGACTGGCTGGTTTAACTAGATAAAAGGCAATGGGGGCACACCATGCGTTATAAATTCGTTGGACAACAAGAAAGGTGACATCGATAGGTTAGGGTTTGGCTGCCGATTAGGATCTGATACTGCCAGTTCTGTTTCTATTTTTCGAGGATTAACATGAAATTCCATTGCAATTAAGAATCTTCATTAAATAGTGGTGTTTTTTTAATTCAAAATGGGTAATCGGATCACGGTGACACTGTTCAAACGGTTTCCGTTACGTAGAAATACCAAAAAAGTGGAAGCTGGAGAGGAATTCGATTCGAATGCTAGAAATTCGATAGATAATAAAAGTGTTAAAAGGCGGCATCAGGATCAGACAAAGAGTCAAGTAAAAAACGGAAGAGATGAGAACGGCAGTTCAAAACTGGATAAGTTGGGAAATTTTGTGATTGAAAAGGTAAGCTCCTCAGCACACAATTTCCGTTCGTACTTGCCAGAACCAGAAAGCCTTATCTATTGTAAAATGCCAAAGGTGAACTTCATAATTTGATTTGTATTCTTAAGGGACTACACTGTGTATTATTCACGAAAACAAATTTAATGTAATTGCGCCCTTCTCTGAATGAATATTAAGAGTAAAAATAAGGACGTGAGGGATAGCGGTTTCGTTATCTATCCACCAATAAATTTTTAGGATAAATGTGAATGCTTGTTTCCCTCTTTATGTATTTCCACCTGTTGAAATCAGTTTCATTGTATTTTCCCAGGTTGAAATTAAAATACTTTGTTTTAAATAGAAGTTGGTTCTCTTAAAGTATTAAATTGAGTTTATTTTTATTCGAAAATTTGTGTTTGCAAAAATTCTATTAATTAAATATAGTTATGTAAGTATTTACAAAATTTTCTATTAAATATTATATATTTAATTATTTAATTACCAACTCATTTTTTTATAATATCCCTTAGATTATATATTATTTTGAATAAATAATAATGGTTTTCTATTTTGCAGAGATTTTGAAATATTATAAAAAGCATTTAAAATATCTCTTATTAAACGAAAAGTTTAGGAGCATTTATCCAAAATCGAATTATTTCCGGTTCACACACGTGTTGTATAAAAACAGAATGTATTAATAGCAAATTATTTAAAAACCAAAGTACTTAAACCCATAAAAAATAAATTGGCTCGTGATAAAATGTGTTTTTTATTTTTGTTTGGAAGATGGAAATAATTGTTGTTTTATGGTATTCTTGCTAATGGAAAATTACCCTCTTTAAAATTTCAGTGGATTATTTTTATTTTTGGTTACAGTTATACTTATTTAAAGATGAAAAGCTCAATATTGTACATCAAGTTGAGAGAACTTGAACTTGTGCTTTTGTGATGACGTCATTATGGAACTGAATTACTCGCTTTGAAGAGTTTTTGGGTGGAACGCATGCGTTTAATTGAATTAGGGGATTCTTGTCAGATGGGCCACAGAATGAATGCAATACATGGATCAGAGAGTAAATATATGTGAGTGTAACTTTGGTTTTGGGGGTGAAAGCAGATGAGAGCAGTAGAGAGAACTGTATTTTATGTAGACATAAACAAAGTGCTTTTCATATACAATACATAACGGGATTGATGTCAAATAGAACATAAATCATTCGTCACTAGACTCTTCAAATTTATTCGGGCTTTGCTGAATAAGTTATATTAATTTATTATGCCAAAGTCAATACATAATAATTAAATTTTTAATATCTAGCTATTTGAAAAGTGAAATTTGAATGAAATTTTTACATTTAGAAAGTCCTTGTAATATACAGGCACTAAGACACTAATGTATTTCAAAGTTTGACCAAAGGGAACGTTTTTGTGCAAAGAATAGAGAGTGTGTAATAAACTTTGTGCCTTTGAATTATTTATGCATTGAAAAGCTTCCCAGAAGGAAGTAACAAAGTAGTTATTTTAGGGGAGTGATGGATAAAGTTCGCCCACCAAAAATGATTATTTATAAATAGATCATAAATATTGCAGGATATTATCGTACAATAATAAAATAGATATCATGAAATCTAATTGCCTCAATTTTAGGCACGCAGTCGATTGACGCCTGTATGTTAGTTATGTCCTGTACGACTGAATGAATGAGCAGCAACATTGAGTCATTTAAAAATAGTTTGTAGAAATATTTCATTTTCGATATTAATTTTTGATAATTCAATATTATTTTTAATTTCTTTATTTTTAGATTTTATCAATATAATTAAAATAATAGTTTACTTTAGGAACATATTTTTAAAATATTTAATTTTTGAGCTTTTAAAGATACCCAGGATTTTGATTTGAAAGATGTATCACATCAATATTGCAGCCCCTATTCGAGCACAAGTTAGTCAGACTCATTGAGACGAAAAGGAAAAGAGAATGGAGAGAAATTGCGCGAAAGTTGAATGGCAAAATGTTGGGGCTAGGGAGAGTTTTCGAACCGAAGAGATTTTATGTTTTTGCCGTGAGGACTGAAGGTCATGGAAAATTCAGTGCACGGCAGATCTTTGCTGGTGGTGTTGTATTTCATAATAAATCTGTGGGTTTTTATTAATCACCTGAATTAATTAATGTGACGAGCGATTATAATATAGATTTGAAGTGGACCAAATTCCTAGCATTAATTTATTACTTGAGATGTTGCTCGTCTTTCTTTCAAAGTCTATGTTTAAAGTGGTTCAAATACAGTAATCTGTTTACTTATTTGCTGATTGTCTGTCGTTAAGGGGTTAATTAATCGTGGCATTTTACATGCGATATATCCATCATCATCACGTAAACAATTCGCACCAATTTGCTGCTGGCGGAAAAACCTCAAGCCCAAGAATCTTTTGACTGGAGCGTGAATTCCGAGAACATCGAAATAATGGTGAGGGATTGAATGCCTTGTCATTCCCGATTTTCACGTGACTCTTGGCATTATTGAAAATTCGATAAATTACCGACTATTTTGGGAACCGTTTTGGATTGGAGTGACGTGTTATGTGAAGGGAGGACTTAGGGGGATGTACTTTTCTTAATTGAAATAGAAGTAGTAAATTTACAATTTCCCTTTTATGAATGAATGAATGAGAACTGTTGTCGTCGACGAGCTAGTCCAATCAATTTATAGCACAAAAGAATATATGATTGTGTGGAGGCGTCAGGGGCTCATAAATATGACTTATTGCTGGGGCTGGTGGATCTGACTTACGTGCGATCTCTTTATTGGCATTTAATTGCCGATTTAATTGAATTATTGAAGGGCAGGATATTTTATTAGGGACGTAGTTTTATGGACTTTATCTGACAGCAATTTTAATTTCCGTTTTTAAAGCGCAATTCTGCTAAAGCAACATCGTGTTCAAAGCTTTAGGGTATTATTATGAATAAGCGATTAAGATAATTAAAATTAATTATTTATATATACTAATCTTTTGGGATTAGGATATTATAAGCAATTATAAAAATAAAAGTTAAATATCCACATTAATCTAAAATCTGTTGCAGAATATTTAATAATTCTTAAATTTAATTGTAATTTGATCATTTAGCAGATAAAAATATTTATTTACTGTATAGTATAGTACACAGTTTTGGAAATGGTCCAAATCAACAAATATTTAGTAAATTGAATTGTGTCTAAGCAATATAACAAGTTCCTTATCACATTTTATGGGTCATAAATTCACGGTCAATGTTTATGATTGAAGTTAGTTCCTGATTTGAATAGTATTTTATTTAGATAAACAAAAAAAACATTCTTTAAAATGGGTTTTAGAAAATAAACAAAAAGGAAAACTTAAACAATATCGACTTTATTACGATTTTCCTAATGTTGTTTCTCAGAAAATATTGACAATTAATTTCTGGCAAAGTTTTCATTTCCTTGAAAACGTAGAGTTTGCATAAAGTTTGTAGTCTTAACTTTAAGCTTTACGATCCATACTAGACTTTATGACTCCTTCCATGGCAGAAATGCGTTGGTGTATAATTTGGTAGGAATTGCAATTCCTTGTACGTCAGAAATTAATGCAAATTCTGAGTTTTTTATTCCAAGTTTGATTGATATGAGATTTTTAGAAATTTTCTTGAAGAAAATGGGGTTTGCTTATGGAATTTGTAATTTTGGGAAAATGAATTTGGTTTTCCTTTGTGTAATGTTTGGACGAAAAGAAAAGGTCTCATAAATATGCCGGTGGATAAAAATAATCTTTTTTGACAAGGGTATTTTATTAGAATTCTCTCCAAAGTGTCACTCAACACAAATTAAAGTTTCAATGAATCAATATCAATTACTTTATTTGCAATAGTATGAATAGTGTTAATAAAAACGTTATCGTGAAATATTGACATAGTGTGAGATATTAAAAATCAAAAAAAATGACAACGTCAAACTGCTTAAAATTGGCATTGGTAAGTAATAGCAAATGAACACAAATCAATAGTGATTGATTGTATTGACTGAAAGACGTCAAATTACAAATGAAATTTGCAATTGAATTCTTTGTCGTATTTGATTTGATCTGTGTGGGTATTATTTTTATATTTATGGAAGACATTGGAATTGTTTCATTAAGTCTTATTTGGTAGACGAAGGCAAAATACAACTCCAATGGATGACTGTGTTTGTTAAAAAACTAAAATGCAATTGAACGAGAGAAAAATGAAAGAAAATGAAGCTCTAGAGAATAAAACGTGTTTTATGCAAGTTGAGAGAGATTTTTTTTGTTGATAAAATTCGAATACAGAGGTAATTGCCTGGATTATGAATCCATTATTTGTGTTAAATTGTGTAGAAAAGCAGAAAATTATATAAAGAATGTCAAGAAGCCTTTTAATGCGTATTTATCGCATTTGTATGGCGTCTCTGCGAGTGCTTATTTTAGCCCAATCTTTTAGGTGTAGTTAACGAAATACTAACCTGGCTTTTTCGTTCCTAGAATAATCAAGTTTAGCCAAAGTTGATTACAAAACAAAGTGTTTTCGATTTGAATAAATATGAATTATTAGGGTTGATCAATAAGTTGTGAATTTGTTGTTTCAATTCGAAAATGATTGTGTTTTCCAAATCCATACTTTATTTTAAATATTTTATGAATTTTATATTTTTATGGAATCCAAATAAATGCTTAATTAGTTAAAAAATGTCGTTTTGTAATGTTTTATTTAATTTATCAATTTTATTATATTTAGAATTTATGTTATAAATAAACAGCAGGGCTTATTGGCTGATCCTAATTGCAAAATAAATTAGGTGCTGTAAGAAAAGAATTGATTAATAAAGCAGGAAATATTAAAGGACTTATAATATTAGCATTTTAGTGACCTGATTTCCTTTAACCACATCAAAGAAGTAGTTTGGTCAGGCTAAAGTCTCGTTTTCGTACTATTTTATTAATTACAAGTTATGGGGATGGATTTATTTTGATGAAAGAGGGTAATTTTATTTTTGCAATAGAAGAAAAATATATTCATGTCCTCTGGTATTTGGGCAAAACGCGATGTATATTGTAATATCATGTGAATTTCTTTGTTCGGGGGTGGTGGTGGAGGAGCGGTGAAGGAGAGATGATTGTAAAAAGCTCCCTTTTCTGATCAGGCCTGCCTTCTACAATTCCGCGCTTTGTTTTGCACCACCACCACAGTAATAAAATCTGCCATTATTATCAGCAACTTGCAAGCAGGGGTTGTTGGTAGGGCTTTGGAAGGAGAGAGTTGGATTGTGAGTGAGTACCCACGAATTTTCTTATTGTGGTTAGTCACATAAGTGAGAGAAGAACAGAATAATCATACCGGGTTTTCGTCGGTGACTCTCGCGCGCGCTCAGAAGCAAAGCAAAGCAACCTGAGAAAAGCCATGTGAGAAAATAGAATTACTCGTATATTAGTGGGGCTCTTTGTTGAGTACGACGGATAGCTTTGAGTTTGTCACACTACACTCAGTCAGTTGTTGGTCATGTGTTGTGGGCTTAACGGAGTTGTAGTCGATAACGCGCGCAACGGGCCAGTTTTTTGAATTATTTGACGACGAAGACTGTGGTGGCGACAGTCAATTGGAGACGTGGTGAAGGAAATAATTTTCGCTGAATATTTGCCAGCAGTCAGTGTGAAGGAGTAAGAGTGGAGAGAATCTGTGTATAGCGAAGCGGCAGCAGCAGAAGCAGTATCCCGTCAGGCGGCACCAGTTTCGCATGTTACGTCAACCCGAAAAGGTCAAAGTGCGTGCGCGATTATTTATCCTCGAGAGTGTCGGAATTATTACAAATTATTACTCATAATTGAGGACACTTGTCTAATTGAATGTATTATTAAACGGTTGAACTTTGTCCAATTTCAACAGTTTTGTACCATCAACTTAAAATAGAGAAGAGTCGGTCGGTCGGTTAGCCAGAAGAAGTATTTGGCGGGATTTTGTTCTGTAATTCCCCAAAATCTCCAACGAAATTTTCTTTCGAGTGGACCATTTTGAAGACGTCGTCGGGTCCTATAATAAAATTTCTATAAATATAATACTGAAAGTGTATAATAGGTCTCTGTGTTGTGGACGGTGTCTCACTGATTCTGATCCGGTCCCGGTGTGACAAAATATAAATTCCGAGGAATTATTGGAGTGGTGTGTTAAGAAAAGGAAGGGAGCGTGAAAGAGTGGAGTGGAAAATCGGGGAAAATATAGCGAATAACCAGTGGTATCTAGTGTTTGGTGGAATTGGGCAATTTAGTGGGTGAAACACGGCTAAAATAGAAATTGTAATTGGATTTCATAACGCGAGCAATAAGAGGCCAAAGGAATTACAATGAGCAAAAAGGTGAGGATTGTAGTGGCAAAATGACAATTTCAGCACATTTTTCTAATGTATTTGTAAAGTTAAAAAGGTGAATTTGTAAGATTTTCATTTATGTTAAGCAGTTTTTGACTTAAAAATATAATTTTATTGAATAATTCTTTATCAGGAATCTTCTCTAACTTAAAAACGTGGATTTGATATGTTTCAGAATTTTATAAACATCTAATTAAAATGATTTAAATTGTTTTTTGTTATCAATGTAAGGGTTAACGGAAAATATTTCTTATTTCGAGTTATCACCGAGAGCACAGTTTATAATATGCTCATACCTTGACGTATCTTGTAAAGTTATCAGTTCCTACTGGAGCTAACGTACTAAATATTTAAAGCCTGATAAAGAACTTGGCCGTGTTGTGGAGCTGTTGTCGATAAGGTAGCAGATAATCTTAAATTTGGGGAACATTCAAATTTTGTAAGAACTATACACAATACAGTTGATCACCTGATACAGAGCGAGAGTGGTGTATTTATTGTTTGGCGTTTTTACAAGCTGATGAGATAACCACAATTCCTGTCCTCAATTTGATGCTCCTATATTCGCTGTGAATTCACCGTTGATTAGGGTTTGCGGTTGATTTGTCGCTGATGGCTAAATTAATTGTATGATTGTTTCAACGGATGTTGTTCACTAGTCCGTATACAAAAACAAAGACATCGTCAATTGATTTCAATTATATTGTAGTCGATGATAAAATTATTTTTTGCATGTGCATATTTTCCTATTTATATTATGTGCAAAAAGTGTGCTGATTCATTTATCGTCGGTGGAAACGGTGATAAATTGGATAAAATCGACCACGCTTGAGATTATTCAATGCCCTCTGTCAATCCAGTAATCAATCATAATTAAATGGACAGAGGACTGGAAGAGCGACTGTCTTTTGATTCTCGTCGTAATTTTATTAAGTACCAAAATCGGATCAGATCGCTCAGTATCAGTATGAGGTCATTTGGGGGACGTGATTATTAAATAAATTATAAAAAAATTATATTTTGAATACTTGATGAAGATGAAAGAGAAATAGACATAGAATGTGTAGGTTTAGCTGGTCTTCTTTAGTCAGTTTAGTTGGATGCCTGAGTTCGATTTCGTGTATTTTTAGACATGGAGAGTTTTATAGGAGAATCTTCGTTGGACAGTATGCGACAGAACAACTTTTCATCATAACGCCTCGCATTCCATTTTGAAAAGGAAGACAACAAAATAGAGCCCGGAAGAAAAACTGTCTTTGTTCCTTCCAGTCCTGTCTATAATACAGAAAGTTTAAGATTTTAATATTTTTTATGTAATAGTTTGTGCCTTAAAATATAAAACATTTTAAAACAAGAAATAGCACTTAAATATAGATTTTTGTAAATTTGTGTTGGTAAAATTTATGATCCTAATATTAAAAATTTGTAAAGTTATTACTATAAAAAACAATCCGTCCTTGCCCTATGTTAATAAACTTGGTTATATTATTATAAAAGAACATTAGAAAAGTAATTTTCTTTTCTGATTGAGTTGAAAACAAACTGAGCAACTAAGTATTGCGAGATAGGTGTGTGATAATCTGCCAATTAAATAAAGTCTGTCCCATGGTGATAATATGGTTTAATTAATCGGCCATAAATTAGGTTTTAATTTTGGTTTGTTTGTTTACTATACTTTGAACCTTTAAATGAGTGTCACGTTAAACACTTTAACAAGAAAAGGTTTTCTAGGTTTAATTGAAAGAAATTCAAATGTTTTCCCTTTAGTGAACTTGACAAATTTTGTTGAAATTTATTACGTAATTGAAGGTAAATATTGAATTAAATCTTGATGATTAGATTTAATACGGGCTTTATTTTGACTAATGAAGTATTTACTTATAATCTTCATTAAATTTGATTTAGTGGGACGTTTTTTCGTACAAGTTATTAAAAGTAAATAAAAATAAACATTTTTGTCATTTTACGAATAAATACGAAAATCACATTAAACTTTGGTATTTTTTAAAATATTATTTTGAAGTGATTTTGACAGGAATAATCAATTTTCTAAAGTACCTATTTCCTATTTTTAGCCTATAAACTGTAAATCTAAGAGCTCGTGTTGTTCTAACTGAATTAGATATCTTATGATTGACTATGTAGATTAAAAAAGCCCTGAAATGTTTCTTGCATGATTTAGTAATTTATTCTACCAGATTACCTAAATAGAACACTCCCAATATCAATTTTGCAAATCTTATATATTTTCATGCGTCATGGGTGAGCAGCAGATATATTACTGCTCATGTTAATTTTCTTGTGTGTTTTCTTCTCTTTCTTTTTTTGGCCAGAATAACAAAAGTGAGTAGGTCAGTCAACATGTATCTGGGAAAGTGAAGATAACGTACCGGGGTGGGATGGTTTTTTGGTGGGGAAAAGAGAATGAGAGGGTGTTGTGTGGCGTCGTCAGTTCCATAGCGAAAATGCCTCGACGTCGATTTTGTGTGTAATTTATTGGGCAAAGATCGATCGATTAAATCCAGATATTTTAATTGCTGTAATGTATTGGTGATTTCCACTTGAGGCTATAATTGTTGGACAAATGAACGGATATGCTTGACCCAAATTGGGGGCTTGTTGTTGTGACGTCCCCATCCGATGTATAAGTCAAATGACATGGTAGTTAAATTATTCCGGGGAGAATATTAATGAATGGTCATTCGATTTATGTTTTAAACGAAATATTCCGTTTATTTTAGTAAAAATTTGTCAGGCTTATTTTTCAAATCAGATAATGGTGCGATTTATATTTTTTATACTTGGTAATAAGGCCAGTTTATGGATATTTGTTTGAGCATGGAATCAATAGCACAATAAATAATAATTTAATATAGGCTGTCACCGTCGCTTTCTTCTGCCTCGTCTTTTTTACTTCAGTCAAATGAGTTTGTTTACTGTTGGGCTAGGCTCAAGGCTGTGAAAAATATGTGACGTCAAAATAGCGAAATTACTGCGGCATATAGAAATAGAATCAATCACTATGACACAGTTGCATGAAAGTAGAGGCTTTATTAGAAAAACCAACCTTTCCTCTATTTCTTTGTAAAACATGGAACAAAGTCTTAGGTTTGCTATTTTGCTCCAAGCATGATTCGCTTCCTTTCGGTCTGGTATTTTAATTAAATTAATTGTCTGACTTGTTTGATGTAGCAAAAAGCCAGACCCAAGAGGTGATGACGGTTTTGTTTTGGTTAAAATATTTGTTTTTATATGTTCTCAAGTTAAATTATGGTTTCCCTTCTCTGAGATGTATTGCCAATAAATTGATTTAATTAAACTCAATGAGGTAATTTAATTCGCGCGGAATTGTATATTGGCGGAGAAATAGAAAATTGGTAGATTAACAATAATTTGAATCAGTAATGGGTTTTTAACTTTAATTTTTATTTTGTACAACCTGTACAACACTTTTATTCAGTGAAATAACTTAATAATTTGGTGAATTTCTATTGTAGTAAATAGATAAAGCAAAATTATTGATTACGGGAATTATAATATAGTATACAAGTTACATTTTATTCGTTTTTTGTTCCATTTCTCGGTTAGCAAACACTTATTCCTAGTACAACTATTTACGTAGTCTTAAATACAGATTAAATTTTGAACATTAAAAACATATTATAAATAGGATACGCTATCATTAATATCAATACTAATTGACCATCTTACCGAGTTAGTTTGGGTATTATTCGCATTTGTTTTAATTTATTATAATAAAAAAATTCGTTTTCGGAATTTTTCCATTTTTACCATTCAGCTAATGCGAATGCGTGGAATGAAACAGCAAGGGATTTAAAATTTGTATTACATTTTCAAGTACACCTCTAATAACCCTGGTTTTGTTTTGAGGATTTTTACATTGCCCTAATTACGCTATTTATACTGTGTAGACTTAGATGCCGGTGGTTCAGATGTTGTTCTCGTTAATTGGGCATATCACGAACATGTGCAAAAAATGAGTTTGCTGTTGGTTATTCCAAAGTTCAATTGGCATTGGTTCAATTGAATTTCCGTGGAATGTCACTTAATATTTAACGTCGATTCGATTGAAGTGAATTGAAATCTCAGTTTCAGGGTTTTGATGGAACCGACTCAATTAGAGACAATTTCCAATAATTTGTAACGAATGTCTATTTTTGGAATCTATTCCAGGATCAACCGAAACTAGATGTTAGTAGGCAAGTGACTAGTCCTGAGGATTGCGATGACTTGAGCCCGATGCCACACACGACCGCTCACCCGGTCCGTAGACGAGGAGGTTTTTCCGCGGAACCACTGACTGAAGAAGATGCCACCAGTTATGTTAAGAAGGTAAAAATATTACAGATATTCTAAATAATCATTTCGTTAGAATTCGATTAATGTACCTTTAATGTGAAATCAAATATTTGATTAATTTATTGAAAATATTTCTTATAAATAATCAATACTTTGAATAAAAATTAAATTCTATAAAATAAATTAGTAGTGATACACCCGGTACAAGAAACACTAAAATATATCTATTTTTACATGACACAAATACTATTACACAAATAATTTTAAATTAAAACTTCGTAAAAAATTAAAATTTAAAGAAGGTGTAATAAAAAATCTGATAAATGCCATTATTTTATTGAAGACATGTCTTCTTCTCCGGATGATGTTTAAATCTCATTTAAGGATAAAATCATTTTAAGATTTTTTTTGTAAACAAATGTATAGAAATTATCAATGCTGTGAATGAAGCCAGTTAGTTACTAAGATTGGTTATGAATTGGGCTATAAAATTTGAGTAAATATCCAGTCACAAACACATTTAAAAATAAAAACGAAAAGAAGAAAAATGGTTTAACTGTTATTATATAGAACTCAACTAATTTATATGGGATTTACAAAAAAACTTGAGACGAAACGGCGAGGCCCAATTATAACTTTCTATGAGTTATTTAAAATAATAATAGTAAATTTCCCTCTCAATTCATTTAAGGATTAAAAAATAATACAAAATATTATCAATTTATTTTAATTTTGAACAACTAACAATTTTAGGTAGAAAACAGTTATTTGAAAACAACATAATAAATATTTTTCCGGAGAGAATGAATTATTAGTAATTGCCATAATAATTGAACATTTGCCTTTTGCCAAAAATGAATGTTTTTTATACAATAGAACTGTAGTTGTTGGTCCTTTTTTATGAATAGAGTATTTAAAATATATACTATTGGTAAAAAAACACTAAAACTTATTTATGAATATTGTTTTTCCCTTGAGGGTGGTTGTTTTAAAAAAGCAAATAGCAAAATTACAGTATTTGATATCTATTAAAAGATTTATCGCAAAAACTTAGTCATTGATTGAAATAAAAAAATGAATATAGTATAACATGCCAAATATTAGCCATTATTTCCTAATTAGTAACAATTAGTTTCCCCGAAAAATAAAAAAAATATCAGTCAAGTGATGGTTTGTCTTATAATTATAATTTATTATGAATTATAGGTTGTACCGAAAGACTACAAAACGATGGCTGCTCTCTCGAAGGCCATCGCCAAAAACGTACTGTTTTCGCATTTGGACGAGAATGAACGATCCGACATCTTCGACGCCATGTTCCCGGTGACGTGTTTGAACGGGGAGCCGATCATTCAGCAGGGCGACGAGGGAGACAACTTTTATGTGATTGATCAGGGAGAGGTGGAGGTCTTTGTTAACTCGGAACTGGTGACCACAATCGGGGAGGGTGGCAGCTTTGGCGAGTTGGCGCTCATCTATGGAACACCTCGAGCTGCGACGGTCCGAGCCAAAACCGATATAAAACTCTGGGGCATTGACCGAGATTCGTACCGGCGCATCTTGATGGGATCGACCATTAGAAAAAGGAAAATGTATGAGGAGTTCTTATCTCGAGTGTCAATCCTGGAGAGCTTGGACAAGTGGGAGAGGCTGACAGTGGCCGATTCCCTAGAGCCAGTCAGTTTCGACGACGGTGAAACGATTGTAAAGCAGGGTGATGCTGGCGACGATTTCTATATCATTGTTGACGGCTGTGCGGTGGTTCTCCAACAAAAAGTCGAATCCCAAGTGAGTAGAGATAGAGATTAAAAAGGACACTAAATTAAAAAAAAAATTCTTTTATTCAATCTAACGAAATTATTGTCTTTTGCAATGCAAAATACCACCATAAATTAATTACGTTTAAAATGTATAATATGATTTCCTAATTTTATTCATTTTTAATATGCAAGGAATAAATAATTTGTATATTTAGATATACATAATAGATAATATAAGTCAAAGTAATTTAGAGAATAAATTGTTGTGGGTAATTTAACAGTAGAAAACATTATGTTTTTTTTTTTAAATATTTTGTTTTTTTCGTTTAATTTTAGAACAATTTAATTTGAATTAATTTTTAATTAAGAGCCAAATTTTTATATCGCCGTTTTGAAAGAAAATAGTGTGTTTAAAATGGATTTATATCATTTACGTCGTTTTTTTCTGTTAAACATTAACACATGATTTTACTTCAAAAATAATGATCTTGATTTACTTTTAGGGTGAAGATGCAGCAGAAGTAGGTCGCCTGGGTCCATCAGACTACTTTGGCGAGATCGCCCTTTTATTAGATCGTCCCCGTGCCGCTACCGTCGTCGCTAGAGGGCCCCTGAAATGTGTCAAACTGGATAGAGCTAGGTGAGTGACTTATCATTGCTAATATTATCAGATACTGAAATGGATCTATAAAAACTGTGAGCACTCTTAATGAAAATCCTGTTCAATTTCCTCTCTATTGTTTTAATCATGTTTTTTGTGTTATTTTTCGTCTATCGTTGCAGATTCGAACGAGTGCTCGGTCCATGTGCAGATATCTTGAAGCGGAACATCACCCAATACAACAGTTTTGTGTCCTTATCAGTCTAACTGGGCTCTCGCATCATTTTCAAGATGTCTTATGTCCGTTTTGTGTGCGTGCGTGCATGTGTATGGAATAATGAGTATGTATGTAATTAATGGGGGCAGTTTGATGATAGAGGGCGGATGGTTCAGAAGAAAGGGAAGGGGGGCAGTAGAGAGAGAGGCGGCAGTTGGCAAAAGCACTGGAATTATAATTTGATGTCCTTCTCCATTACAGTTATGTTTCGTCCTCATTTATTCTTTACGACTCCACTTTTTGTCGGGGTTGCCTTTCTTTTTTTTTGGAATCAGTATCTATAGTTTTTCTTCTATTTTTTCTCTCTAATATATAATTGTATATGTGTCGGATCATATATATAAATGAAATGATGTCGATAAAAACAAGTGTGTGAAATTTGGACGAGTCCCGCAATAGCCATTTGAGTTGGGTCTGTTTGTTCGAGGATGGGAAATAAGAGGAACACTATGAAATGAAACCCTATTGCCAATTTTAAGGATTCTTCCATTGGACCGATGTAATTACGATGAGCCGATTACGAGAGGCCAAAATAACACTACTATCGATGATAATGTGAGGAAGAAGAACTGAAGAAGGTTGAATGGTTATGTTTATTAAGACGTACTATAAAATCTCATCACTGTTTCTATTGCTAATCAAATGGCAGACTGTTTATCGGTAAAATGGACAAATTGGATCAGAAGATGAGGAAGAAGAGAAACGGTAGAGGGACACTAAGAAAATTGTAATTTATCATCTTTGGTACTTATTTAATTGTTACAATTATTATTGACCTGTTTATAATATCATAATGTAAAGAATGTTTAGAATTTAATTATTATTTTATGTAACCTGGTTTAGTTTTCTTTAGAATTTGTTGAAGCAACAACAATGAAGAACCGCAAAAATGTGCATTACAATATTCGGGCACTTTTGATTAAGTCCATTATAAAATCCACATTTAAAATAAACTCTTATGGCAGGACTTTTTAGATGCTGCCCACTACGTTCAGTAGAAGGTCTTGGATATTTTCTCATCCTAGTTATCAATAATTGCATAGTAATAATGGGTTTTGGAGACTTCTGAGCATAATTAACAAGAATAATGAAAAAATAGCTAATATCAAATGTGCTGCTTGCCTGTTGTAGCTCTTTGCGAAGAAAAAAGCTTGAAGCAGCAGCGTCGCCATTTGACGAACCGCGGGTCGGTTTCTGTTAAACGGATTTATTTACGAACCCTCTTTCTTAATTTGAGCACTTGTCCAGCATACCATATTGTTATATCTTTTTGGAATATGGATACAAATCATTTCATCACCTGGAATTAAAGTCGATAGTTTAAAAGTCTCAACTTTTTGACTTATAAACACTTATAAGTTGTTAATTATCGGAGAATGTGGAAATCGAATGTCAAATGCTAAAATAAAAGCACTAGTAAAGTATTTGAAAAAGTCGGTAGTTGTGCTATTGAAATAAAATAAATCTATTATCACTTAATATCATGGAGCGTGTATTTCTACTACTATTACCTAGGCCGATGTACACTCTGTAATACTATATTTGCTAGCAAGTGGCAAGGAATTGGGAGACCGATTTTCATCTCTATCCAACCACCACCATCAAATCCAAATTACTCGATTCATTATTTCGATATATACTATTTTTTGTAAATAATTTTATTTATCAAATACATGATCTTTATTAATGTCAATTGGTGTTTTATTGGGATGTTTTTAAAAAGGTAAGATGTGAGCTGATTAATAAAATATAAAAAAATATAAATGTATAAATAATAATTACGATTGATTAAATTGGTTTTCAGGTTCATTTCAAATCTTTAATTTTGGCTTAATTGTTTTCTAATTAAAAATTTTAAATTACAAAGTAAATCATCGATACAGATTCGGAATATCATTCAACGATTAATTTGAAAAGAAAATAATCAAAATTGCCGTATGTATTTTTGTTATTGTTTAAATAACAAAGTTTATGTACTACGAGCTAGATATTATTACAAATTTAACATTATAAAGCATGTTTTTAAATCTTTATTAATGGCTAGTTTTAATAAAATACTAACCGACCCGGCAAACGTCGTCTTGACAGTTTGTATTATTTCAAGAAAATTTAAATTCAGCTAAACAAAGAAATAGCAGTATAGGTTTGAGCCGATGAAATTGTAATTGAATAGTTTTTGAAAAAAAGCATCACACAATATATTCCAGTTAATTTCTTTTTATTTTAT
>JXOV01008026.1:0-13318 GCA_001014945.1 Clogmia albipunctata | reverse complement strand
CTAACTTTTAAATTGATTAATTATAATTTGATTAAATTAATTATTTGAAATTATTCAAGGCACTTGTAACAAATTTGGATTTTGCTTGCGACGACCCAACAACCGTTGTCGGTCTGGGTCTAATCTAGNTAAAAAATCTGTTTTGAATTACGAGAGTACTTCTTCTACTAACTTTTAAATTGATCAATTATAATTTGAATAAAAAAAATTAAATTAATTATTTAAAATTATTCACGGCACTTGTAACAAATTTTGCCAGGATCTAATCAAGTGGTTTCAAATGCCCTATATAGTAGTGATGTCATATATCGATATTAATGATTACTGATTACTTTTTTTAAAGTATCGAATCTTCATTATTTGATATTGATACTTTTTCTACATACTTTTAAATTGAGAAATCTATGACCAAATTACATAGAAAAAACATTTAGAAAAGGTATCAATATCAAATAATGAAGATTCGAAACTTTAAAAAAAAGTAATCAGTAATCATTTATACTTGAAAGTATCGAAATTTGACATCACTACTATCTAGTAATTTGCCCATCTTTCACAATTGAAAACTGAAAATCATGTCAACGAATCATTAATTGTTATGATGTGTTTAGTTTTATGAAAATATGATACTATANTACTAGTATAAAGAGCTGGTTAATCATTTCGATCTTATTCACTCTATCCGAGTTTTGAAAACCTGTCTTAGTCGAATAAATAGTATTGACAATAGATGTTGTTCGAAATTTCTGGCTAGGAATATTAATTTTGTAAATATATTTTCTATTTACACAATANTGAAAGTATCGAAATTTGACATCACTACTATCTAGTAATTTGCCCATCTTTCACAATTGAAAACTGAAAATCATGTCAACGAATCATTAATTGTTATGATGTGTTTAGTTTTATGAAAATATGATACTATATAGAGCGTATTTATTGCCAGGTTTTTGCCACAAAAACAGATCACACATACTACGAAGAGGGCCATCCTTTTCATGATTTTCGTCAGTATACATTCCTTGAATAGCAGCTAATTACTAATAGTAATATTTGGTTAATCTCTTCGATTTTGAGCTCTTCATCCAAGCTTTCAAAACCTGTCTAAGTCGAATAAATAGTATTGACAATAGATCTTGTTCGACATTTCAGGCTAGCGATATTAATTTTGTAAATGTATGTTTTATTTACACAATAATAAAATAGAAAAATTACGGTGAGATTAGTACTCGAACCTGCGTCCATCAAGTTGAATCCTGTGGCGATGCTTGATCAACTAGCCAATCGGTCAGAACTATATGTTAATTCTGAAAATAATTAAAATAGTCAATAAATGTAAAGCCCGTTTTTATATATAATTTATGTTAATGCATTTTAAAATAAATTAACACAAAAATCTAAAAATAAACGTTTATCGTTTGTCAAATTCAAAATTAATCCATTCACTCAAACGCACCAATACCAACACTCGTATCTCCTGTTCAGCAGAAGGTTGGAAAATTTCTTTATAAAGTCTTTGAGTTCCACTTTTACACAATTTCAAACTGTAATAGCACTCATTGTCCTCAACTTCAGGTTTTATATAAAAAAAGACATAAAATGGCCTGGACACGAGGCGATTCATGGAGCGGATGTTGGAATGAATCCCTTAGCGGGATGGAGTTCAAGCTAGTTTAGAAACAATTTATAAATTTATATACTATTATACGATATACTTAGACAAAGTAAATACTCCTTGGAATGCATGCCGGATCACTGTTGTAGTCGAGTTGACTAATAAACATTGAATAAATAAATAAAATACAAATTCAAAATTTAATTTCTTTGTCAGAGACTTTCGGAGTGATAGAAAGATTATTATATCTTGGATCAATCACTTGCACACAGTTTAAGTACTCGTAATTAATATTGATTTTTGGTATAAGTGTTTAATTAAACATTCATATTTAATTTAAACCCATCCGTTAAAGCTGTTAAATCATCCGGTAATATCAGCTAAATCATGTATAAGGAAACTTTACTTCCATATAAATTTGATGGATTTCTTTCACGGAGGTCACACTAAATAAATAAGAAGGACTAGTGTTCTAAAGAATTCTTCAAACTGCTAGTGCTAAATAACGACTTCTACAGAATAAATTTTAGTGCCATAACATCGATTTTATGTAACTAAAATACATAAAGATACTCATATAATAGTTGATAATATATAACACGTTTTACTTAAAATAGAACTACAACATAATAAAATTAAAATTCAATTAGAGAGGATATAAACAAAACTTTTCTTATCATTGTGAAATATTCTTTATACATTTTAGTTACATAAAATCGATATTATGACACTTAAATTTGTTATGTCGAAGTCGTTATTTATCACTAGCAGTTTTATATAGTACAAGTGCTTTAAAGAATTTTTTAATATTAAATTGTGACCTCCGTGAAAGAAATCGATCAAATTTATATGTACGTCAGTTTTGTTATGTAGGATTTAACTGTATTTACGAATATATGTATGAGTTTTGACAGTTTTATCGGATAGCTTAAATTTAAATTAGTACAAATTAGTACTAAATCAACCGGTTTCGTTCCTTATAAATTTAAGTCATCCGTTAACGGATACTATTTCCTATCTGAAAGTAAGAGAAGCAAGATATTGCTTTTCTCTTAGAATTAGAAAAGGAAAGCAATGTGAGGGAGACACAAGATTTAAATTTGATTTTAAGACAACGAATGTTGTTTTTTAATTTTTGTGTTAATTTATTTAAAAATGTATAAAATTTTTTATAACACACGGTAGATAAGCATTATTAAACACTCGGGCTTTCTTTAAGGCACTCGCTACGCTCGTGGCTTAAAACAACCCTTGCCTTTAATAATGCCTTATCTTATCGACCTTGTTATATATTATCATTAGTGCCTAAAAGTCTATCCACTCCTGAACGTAGGCCTATCTTCTAGAATTCCACGATTTTCTATCTGTTGTTAGTCTTCTCCAAGCATATCCGAAACATCTTCTCAGATCGTCGTTCCATCGTTCCGCTGGTCGTCCTCGAAGTCTGATATCGNTATGTAACTAAAATACATAAAGATACTCATATAATAGTTGATAATATATAACACGTTTTACTTAAAATAGAACTAGAACATAATAAAATCAAAATTCAATTAAAATGGAAATAAACGAAACTTTCTTTACATTGCGAAATGCCCTTTAATTTTATCCTTGTGTTTTTTTACCAATTTTGTGTAAAGATGATTTTTAATAAATATTTGCTGGNTTACTAGATTACTCCAATTATTAGCTCTTGCAGCGTGGACAGCCCATTGGAATTTTAAACGTTGAATTATAGTAACAACATCCTGTATTTTGCTTGCATTTATAAGCTATAGTCTTGAACTATTATTAAGGTTTAATTTTATCCTTATCTTTTATTAACCAATTTTGTAAAATGATGATTTTTAATAAATATTTTCTGGATTGAATTGAATTTAAAATACATGCAAAAATAAATAAAGAAATGAAAGTTCAGTATTTGATGATGGCCTGCTTCTGATTTAAATGATTTCATTTTATTACCATATGTTAATTCAAACGTTTTAAAACAAGTCATAAAAAGAATGCGAATTCAAGTTCAATGACTGATCGATATTTAAATGTGTTACATAATTTTTAATAGAATGAGGATATTGGAAAGTTTATTTATTATCTACTAATGAAAAAATTTGCAAATTAAACATGTCAATGTTTGTTAATTATAATTAAATAAATACTAACAAAACGTAATTTTTGAAAATAGAACAGAAGTGACTATTTTTAGATAATTAAATTTGAACATAAGCTGGTCGAAAATTGTTATTTATTTTCCTTTCATTCACTTTGTTTAAGATTCGTCTTGTTTAGTTTACAGTTTAATTACTCTTGAAATTTGAATTATTTATATTTAGAGTATAAAAATACATACTATATGTATCATAAAGTGTCAAAACGGTTCATTTAAAGCCTGTTTCACTGAAACAATTCATTCGCTTTAGTCTGGAGAGAAGAAAGTATTGTAGAAGCATGCTTCTGAACAGTCTTAAAGTATTCATTCGTAAACATACCGAAATTTGATTGATTTGTTTGTGAGGTTCTTGTCCAAAATTGATGAACGTCCATTATTAACAGACTGAGATGACACGAAGTAGAACAAAAAATCAATGAATGGTTCATCAAAACAGTATGTTTTGTAACAGTGGGGTTATTAGATAAGAGTAAAAAAGTATATTTTTAGGAAGTTAAATTTATTGTTTATTATAAATTTGAACGTAATTTGGTTTTGACTAATCAGAAGACCATCCCACTACGTGGTACTACACATATACAATGGGACAGAATTTTGGTCTTCATCCTCCGTTCCTATTCTCATAAGAAATCCACTGTTCTCTTTATAAACAAAGAAAAGATAGATCATTTTGTACAAAATAACTATATGCTCTCGCTGAATTCTGAAAATCAGATACACAATTGCAATTGACGACTGTAATTGTGTTTTATATAAATAATAAAACTTTGAAATTTTCTTTAAAATTGGTAAATAAGCATTTATAAATTTAGGTCTTTTGCCGATGTGGGTTAGGTGTTAACGCACACTATCCCAGCTTTGACTTCCCAGTACCACCAGAGATTTTTATTTTCATTGAAAAATTGATACTCTCGAAACCTGAGGTATTTGTGTTCGGGGAAATATTTACAGAATGACATATAGTTTTGTTTATGGATTAAAACTCTTTGTAGACAGTACAAAACAACGCCGTATTATACAGTGGACACGTTTAGCTGTATATTTAAAATAATAAATATTTGTTATATAAAATATAAGATCGTTTACATTAAACAATGAATATATATAGAACCATATATAGAACCACTCCTGTAAAATAGCTAAACCTATACTGCTCTCGTGTGCGGTAGCGGGTCATATAACACTTATATACTCTCCTATCCAAACATTTCCCAGATTATTTAAGGAAACTACTATTAGGATAGCAATAAGTTAGTAAGGGTCAGAATTGCTGATAGGCAGGGAGAGCTAGAGCGAATTACGTGGAGGGGCGTATGGCTGTCCATCATACACCTAATGACACGTTTTCGTACACCTGGACAAACAATATATAAAATATACAATAGAATTAACTAATTTAATCTGAGATCGTCCCTAATCCGATTTTTCCATACGTTATGAAAAATTCGATGTAATTATCGAATTATAGGCTTATTTTTTCAAATAAATCGTTTTATTTACTAACTGTAAAGTTAAATTAGATAAATACCAGGTTCAAATTTTGGAAGTTTAGCGAAAGTTGTTTGATTCACGTGTTATCCCAGTCAGATGCGAGCTAGAAATCGTCAAAATCCAAATGTCCTTATAAAATTGTCATTTTGCACATATTTCTCCTACTAATCTTACATGTATTTTCACTAATAATGATTTACCAACCTGATGTTCAATTGTGAATTGTAAAGTATTGGAAAATCTATAAATGGGGCCTTTGATAGTTTTGATAATAAGAACCACTCGCTCGTTAAGACCTCGACTGGTAAAGGGTGTGTTACTTAAGAGGAAAAAAAATTATTTCGCCTTTGATCTCGAAAATATTTTTAAAAAAGTAAAGTTTAAATATCATCTAAAATACTTTATCTTGTAATTTTTATCAATAGACTTAATTTTAGATTTCATTGTTAGTAAACTTATTGAATAACCCGATTGAACAACAAAAATAAAAAGACAAACAGAATTGCTAGGTGATACGTGTGGTGGTCAGGACTCTGTTCACCTGAGTCATCGCTTTCGTTCCGAGTAATTAAAAAGAGCCCCAATTTGCAATTAAGTTTGCGCGTGGTAATATAGCGAAGCGTTTACAAAAGGGGCTGAGTTCAGGATCTGAAATTAATTGGGTCTGTTTTTCATCCTCCCTCCACACTCCATTTCGTTCCTAATTTTTTCGTGCTCTGTTTCGTTGCAGTGCTGAACTTCTTTCCCGTGCTCTCCGATGACGAGTGCCTCTCGGATGATGGGCGCCGATCCGGAGTCTGTCTGAACGTGTACGAGTGCCGTATTCAAGGCGGAAGCGCCAGAGGTGAATGCGCGCTGGGTTTCGGCGTCTGCTGTATTTGTAAGTACAACCAAATCAATTGACAAAAACCAAATTTGATAACATATGAGTAATTTTAAATATTGGAGCGTGGTAGAACTTAGTGTATTAAAGAATAAAAAATCTCTAAAACATGAAAGTGTTAAAACGTAATAATTTATAAATTTCAAAGACTGCATAACGAAAGATTACAAATTAAAATTTATGATTATCAAATTTGGAGCAGGCGCCTGATGAAGAACTTGTTGGGTTTTATTTTGAATGATTTATTTATGTATCTTTAACACATTAATCGTTTAATTTATAATTTATGGTCTTTACATACTAGGAATGAATAAGAGCAGAATCATGAAACTGTTTGAAATAACATGTATTACAATTTATCAAAAGTTCCAACCCTATTGTTTTTTCAAGTATTTATAAGATTTGTTTCAGATACAATAAATTAATACACTTTTAAATGACTTCAAGTTAAATTTAGATTTTTTAATATTAAGCATACATTCAACATTAAAATTTTAATTGGAAAATTAAAAATTCATTGTATTTCATGTGAACGTAAACATGAAATTCAATGAATTTTGAAGAAAAACAAACAACTTTTTTTTACTCTTCAGTAGTTTTTTTAATAATTGTATTAATGATCAATTTATAACACTTTCACTAGCCTTTTTCGGATAATATGCCACATTGATAGTTGTTAGGATTAAATGAAGAGAGAAAGACAGAAGAAAAAATTAGTAGAATATTTGGAAAAGGACCACACTTGAGTGTGATTCGAACCGAAGTCTCCTTGGACAGGCGGAGACCATTAGACCACAGGGGCTGTACGTGAAAACATTTTTATGTTAAATAATAAGTACGAGGTTTGATAAAAAAACTGATCTAGGATTTTTGAAGAAGTTTCAAGTATTTAGCATCATTACTTTGATTTTGATAGATAAAAAGGTAAGACGTGTTTTGTTCGAACGGCGATTTGCTGGATTTAGATCTCTTGGGGATCTTTCTTGGCCGACTTGGCTTTGTTTTCGATGTCATTGTCTTATATCAATGATTTGTAATCCATTTTGACTCTTTTGAGAAAATTTTCACTGACGTCTTTAAAGAGGTCCTGAGCAATGGTCATAATGTTGTTCGTTTCTTTCAAATTTAGAAATTTTATCTCGTAACCAAAACATCCGAAAAAATGCATGAATGAATAAGAATGATATGAAAAGGTCTTTAGTAACTTCTCTAATATAATTTCATTGATTTTTGGTAACGATTTTCTTCGCAACTTAGGAGATATCTTTTGTTGTTGTTGTGTGGGGAAGACCTCGGCCATTAAAAAAAGTTTTTACCACCTGGAAACACTTTCTTTTTCTAAATCAGTGTTTTCTTATATCACACTCAACATTTCAAGTACCTTGAGCCATTGATTCCTACAAATTCGAAACAAAGTCTTTGCTCAATAGAAATATTAAAAAAAATCGCAGTTCGCTCAAACAAGTCAACCAAAGTAATGATGCTATTCGTAAATACTTGAAACTTGGAACATATGTTTAGGACAAATGTATTAACATAACCATATTTAAAAAACCACAATCAAATGTGATATGTCTACAAAATTTGAATAATCTCGAAACTTTTTGATCAAACCTTATATAAAAATCTACTTAAAATTACAGAGCTCTACTTAAAACGGTTTTTTGAGTTAATTAAGTATAAAGTGTTCAGTTTCTATGTAACTGAAAAGACCCCACTAGTTGATGAATTTAAATATTTATAAAATGATCTGTAACTAATACGTATCTTTAATTCAAACAAAAAGCACCATTCAAATAAAATAACAATCTCTTTAAAGTCAACAGATTTTATTTAAAAACTCCACATTGTATGGGTTAAAAAGTAGCCACAACATGTATCGTGTTTTTGTGCTGTGTCGTTGGGTGCATGTCTGCTGGTTGGTTGAACTACCGTGGACATTGTTGCAGATGTTCCGAATGCTGTTTGCTGATTGAGAAAGCTAGTTAATACTTGGCCATCGACAATTTTAATTAAAAACACCGACATTTCCCGGAAAATGAAAACGTGTAATTGAAGTTGTTTGTTATTGCCTCAAATTCAATATGGTAATTTAACAGATTATCTTTTATAAATACGCGGAAATTTTAATTAAATACACTTGTATTTCTAATTAGGATTAGAACTTGCTTTAAATTTTCAGCTTTCTTTCAAGGAAAATACTGAGGTGGTATAGTCCTTCCCGGAAAAAATACATGAATAATTTCCGACTCTTCAATCTTTTGATCTTTATTACGTTAATTTTTTAGGACTTTCATAAAATCAATATCAATATTAGATTGTCACACATGAAAGTTTCCACTTGGAGAGGGTCAACTTGAATTATTCAATAAAACGATACCATTTACATCACATAATTTAGTTTTCAACTATTATTTCAATAGATTTATAATTAGAGAAGTCAAATTATAGGCGTTGATTGTGCGAACTCATGTAATACATAGATTTTCTCGGTCAACACACGGGGCTAAAGTACAATTGTAAGTATATCCATTAGTCCATACTGTTACTACTGACATTTTATCACAAGAACTATCAATTTCACTGATATAATATATCGAGGATTAATAAAAAACTATAAATATTTCCTACAACATTCCGATATGGAACTAGGGTAAATTTCAACCTCAACCAACGGGTGTTAGACTTTCCACGACTATTTATTTTCAGTGTATTAGTAGTCAATTAATAGCACCTAGACCGGTTAAAAAAGGATCCAGTCAATCTTGCCCGCCCAGGGATCGAACCTACGGCCTCCGAGGAGGCAGACGAGAGTGTTACCACTTCGTCTATGGGACGGGCAAGTCCAGAATAATACAGGAATCTTAAATTTTCATAATGAAGGATTGTTTCAAAGAAAGCTTAAGGCATTTGCTTCACAGCATGCCCTAAAATTGTAAAACCCCCAAGAATATTCGATATTTTTATATAACCCTAACTGAATTAATTTAACATCTATAGGTTACAGTACGTTTCGCATTTATAGAACTTACTAGCTGACCCGGCTTACGTCCTGTCGCCTGAGAATTAACAAATGAAAAGATATTTGTAGAATTCTACAAAGATATTGAAAAATCGACAACAGGAATTTGATAACAATAATATTATTCGATCTACACCTGTTATTTATAGAAACAGATTATTTAATATAAGTGGCATAAATAGTTATATATACCCGCCTCATAGCCGAGATGAGGTAACGTATCCGGCTGCCTCTTCGGAGGCCATGGGTTCGATCTCTGGGTGGGTAGTCTTGACTGGGTCTTTTATCAACTGGTCTAGGTGCTATTAATTTTCTTGTACACTGAAAACAAACAGTCATGAAAAGTCTAAGCCCAAAATTATGGACTTAAACCACAAACAAAAATTAAAATTGGACGAATGTTTTGACAGACACTTTAAAAATAGAACTGACAGTTAGATTGGACCTCTTTGTTAATTGACGTTGACAAAAAAGATAATTTGATGGCTCAATTTAAAACAACAAAATTTACGTATTTAATTTTATTTATTGAAAAGTGTCGCGTAAAATATTGGTTAATCATATTGAATCTCTCAAAATACAATCCGGAGCCTCTAATAATTAATTCTTAACAAAAATTAACAAAACCGCTCTAACCGTTCACGAAGTTCTAGATAAGAATTTGTGGACAAATTTAATTGATATAAAATATAAAGATTTGAAGGTTTCAGTTTTTCTCTTTCGAATTGGTGTGTTTTTATTCCTGATAGAGATCTTAGGCTTCAGATGCGCAGAATACTATAGATCTAATATCATAAAAACTAACTTATATATTTTAAAATGCAAATTGTTTTATTAATAAATATAATAGAAATGTTCCAAAATTTAGGTACCGTGTTTAAAGTTTCATGTGGGACAATCTAATATTTTGAATAAAAAACCATAAATTGAGATAATTAGTAAATAAATTTTGAAAGAAATGGGGTTTTGTTGTTTTAAGTATCCAAACTTCTTAATTATGAATTGAATCCTTCGACACAAAAGGGAAAGCCTAAGCCTCAGAACATGAACAATATCAGTTTCCAGTATTTGTTTAGGCTTTGAAAAGAAATGCATTAAAACTTATTGTTTTGTGGAGAGGAGTTTTATCATGAAAAATTCTGTTTATGGGCCTCCCTGCTTTTCATTTTATTAGATTTGCCTTGACGTTTTATTTATGTTGAATCGAAAATGTAGCATTGTGTGTTGTTTGAGAAGGGTTAGAATTCTATTCAAAAATTAATGAATTGAAGTCATAACCGTAATGGTTCAAGCTTTTAAGTAAAGATAAACAATTTGAATAAGAAATGGCGTTATTCTTGAGCAAATTTACATTAATTCCCGGACGTTCTCATTAAGATCCTTAAATTTTTGGTCCATGAGAAAAACAATAGATGAAGAAAGTCAGATAATAATAATGATTTAAGCAAATGATGGGGTTAAGTAGAAATGATTCGCTGAGTTTGCCATCATCTTATGGTTTCTTAATGTAAAGTGGTAAAATTGGATGAGCTGAAATCATAATATGATTATATATCTAATCGTAAAATAGCAATTTGGTTGTTATTTTTCCTAATCGGATTCAAGAATGTGTTAAATGTTTATGCGTATAATTATGTGTTATTTCGGTTTAATATATATTTTGATCTATTCAGGAAATTGCGTAAAGTTGCTGAAGAGGCTGGCAATTTGGTTAATACTAGAACGGGAATAAATCCTAAACAACTGACATAACAAAGATTTTATTTCCTTGGCGAAGAGGCTCTTTGGCTCTCGGTTCACGTCTTTATTGGTGTGATATTATCAACTGGTTGTGTACAGTTTTTCTGTCTTCCTCCCTCATTTTGGGGAATTTCACTCTACGCCCAACCTCAATTTCCTGCTGCATGGGGTGGCAAAGTGTGGCGAGAAAATGGGGTGGAAAGAAGAAATTCGCCGCACATTTGCTTCCGCCATGATTGTCGGCTCGTGACGTCGATTTTGCAGAAGAAATGAGACACAATCTCACAAAATAACAACAAGAAGGATAGTTAACGCTCCAACCCCAGCCCGCCTTCCCTCAACCCATCTCTCTCTATGCCAAAACAGTCCAAAGTTCGCACAGACACTTGTTATCTTGAAAGACAATTTTTTGTTGTTGTTCCCTCAAACATTTCGCTTTCATCATCATCGCCATTGACATACGTTCCAACACTTTATTTATTATTTATACATTATAGCTTTATTATTCTCAGGCATTTCAATTCTGACGAACTATGATTAAATGTTTTGCTTCACAGCACAAATATGTATATAGGTTCGTATGCTCCAAACTTGTTCATTGTCGTCATCCTTATTCCCCATATATTGTATTTTCTCAAGCAAAGAATCCAAGGATTGTTATATAGCTTTGTACTACATATGCTCACTTATATAGCTAAAGAATGGCACGTTTTGGTTATTCCATGTTATTTGGTTAATGTCTGTGCATGTTATTGACCGAGTTCCTTTTGATTGGTATCGGACTTTGGGTTAATTAGATCATTTCTGGTCATATTGGATAGCCCTAGTTCCATTCTGTTATTCTTATTTATTAGAAATTTATTGAGGCATGTGTGAATTAGAATTGGACATATTGTTTTATATTCCTTTGTTTATATTTATTCTATAAAAATATTTTTTTCTATTATTTATTGATTTTAATTTCTTAAGACGTGTTCAAATTCCTTTCTATTTCAGGCTTTTTCTTCAATATGAAGAATAATTAAAATAAATGTTTTCAATTTGAAATTAATATTAATTTGAATCCAATTTAAGTTGGGATTTAATCTAGACTTAATTTGATTTCACAAACTCCAAGAACCAAACGAATCTGTTGCCCATTTTCTGCTTGTTATTAAAATACATTTTGCAAATAATCATATTGTTATTGGAAACACACAAATGGTCTGCATCAATTGTTCTATAAGACCACGATTTGGTCTGTATGAGAAAACCCAATGAACTATAATTATTTGTGCTACTATTGTTTTCCTTTATAACCAAAGACCAATACTAGGTAGTTTTTGATCAAAGAGAACAATAATTTCTTGGAGATTCCAAAACATCCTTCATGAATAAAACTAAAGGATATAATATAATAGTTTTCTTATACCATGTTCCTCTACTGAAGAATGTTTAGGGTAGTTTGATTTCAATATTCTATTGGTTACTCATTATAATTACTATTTATATAACAACGTCGATAAGAGTACCATTATTATTTAATACTTAAAGTATTTAAAAAACCTGTGGGCTTTGCCCGACGTATTATACTATACAAAACCCTAACTAATATACTTTAGGATTCATTTAACGAAATAATAGCTTTGGATTTAAATCTCTGTATGATATTGAATTCGAAAGCTGCGTTAATTTTGGGACACCCTTTACTACTTCTATGAAATAAAAATGTCAAAAAATCGTTCTATTATCATTACTTGAAATTTACTACTTTGTAGTATAATTGGAAATAAACAACGTAAGTTTATATATTGTTGTCATTACCCAATTTCTTCAAAATTTCGATAAAGTTTATAAAAGTGAGATGGGAATGATTCTATCTCTCTCCAATTAATTCAGATTTATTTAAGCGGTCGTTCTCCCTCTAATTTGATTAGACTGTGTTTTACTTGTTTCACAATTTTGAAAAACCGTTGCGAACGTTTTTATTAGTAATTATCAATTAACTGGTATTTTTTCACAATTATGTTACACAAAATAGTGTTCAATACACATGTGAAATAGGTTAATACAGCACCTGTATAGAAATATACTAATATTTTTCAAATAAAATGTACGTATATATTACTGTACTAGTGCTTTTCTCCAGTGCTGGGCTTTCTTCTATCATAAAGTGTTATAGGTTTAAAATTTTAATCTATAAAAAGGAGAGAGAAGAGTCCTGAAATTAAAAAAAAAATCGTTGATTTTTATGTTTACAATTTCTTTTGCAATATGCATTCGATAAGCAGTATTACGACAAGAATCTTCTTTATTTTTCTAACAGATAAATCACTTGTGACTTTAAAAAATATGAAATTGTTTAAAAATAATTGTCTTTTACTATCGACCAACGCTAACTTAACAATAAGGTTATCC
>JXOV01008018.1:7609-24972 GCA_001014945.1 Clogmia albipunctata | reverse complement strand
GATGAAACACTCGCCTTCGGCTCGAATGTTTCATTCGTTAAAAAAAAGTTGACTTTACACCCTTGTAGCACAAATAACTATTGTGTAGCCCGAAAATATATGGCAATTCTTACTTTTTGCTCATATTATTAACGTTGAGCTACACCTTTAAAATGTTGAGATTTGTACTGCCCTGGTGGGAGGTGGTGAATAGCGAGTCTAATCATAAACCGTCACCGGAAGAAGAAAAGGGAATTATATTTATATTTTTATACAAAACTATTACAGAAATCAATAGTTTTAAATGAAACCTTTAGTAAAACTCAGATTTTAAGAAAGTTCCCTGTCATTACATGATTGAAGAGACATCTTCATCATCCTGTTTCAATCGTATTTTAAGGACAAAATTTTAATTCGACTTGAGGGTGAAAAAAAATGTTATCATTGAATTTGCTTTAAAGTGATTGTTGGAAACTCTGGTCCTGTAGTCAAGTGCGTAGAGGGGTCATTGATCTCAGCATTAATAAAGAATTTTAAAAAATGGTTCCTTTCCGCTGATTTAATAAATTCTTTATTCATCAATAGAAAAATATACTTGAATTCGAGAAAATATAAGCAGATTGTATATTATTAATATTTAACAAATTGGTTCGGTTATTTACTATTTTGTTCTCTTTCAAGGATAAACCAACAAATCAAACTAACGATTTCAACTTTACAGTCATTTTCAAGAAGCTTGTTGTAGATCCTGGCAATAATAAAATTGAAAATTTTGTTATTCTTGTGTAGCTCGAAGGTTTCACAGTAGTTCCGAAAAGAGAACCAATTTAGATACGGTGTAATTTCTAAAGTTAGTTTGAAATATATCTTTTGAAAAAATATTATGTCTATTTCATTTAGAAATTCAATAATTCATACACAACAAGTTCTAATTTTATATTAAATATCGCACAATTTTTCTATTTTCAATTGAGATTTTTCTCCGCTTTCTATTGAAACTCCTGAATCTTCAAAATCGGAATCTAAAACTGGGTCATCGTAGCAGACGTTATGGATTAATACCCTGCCAATCACTAACCTCTGCATATTTTCTGGTTTTTCTCCGGGGATTGGAAAAGACACTTTGATGGTTAAATCTTCTTTACAAATTTTATGGCACTTCTTTAGGAATTTGGAATAAGTTATGGTCTTTCCTAATTTATTGTAGCAATCTAACTCACAATCAAACATTTGTCGCTTGATTTGTGGACCCATTATTAGATGGGGGGTTTCTTTTAAAATTGGAAGGATTTCAATGTCCATTTTGTGGGATTCAAGGAAAGCAGTTGCTTCTTGAATTGAGTTTACTGAAGATTTGGTTTCTTCGAGAAATCGCACTTTTTCAACCATTTCTTTGAAGTTTAAGGGGTTTAAAGAGCATTTGTGATCGCTCCCTTTCATTGAGTTGTCCAAAGTAAAGTGTCTTTCAACAATTCTAGCTCCAAGTAAAACGGAAATTAGGGTTGTCTCAAATCCAATTTCATGGCCAGAGTATCCGATCAGAGTTTCAGGGAATGATTCCTGAAAATCGACCATTTGATTGAGGTTGGAATCTTCTAGTTTTGTTGGGTAACTGGAAATGCAGTGAAGAATGGCGAAATTGTCCTTTTCGCTTTGCAAAATGTTGTGGAATTTGTTAATAGTTTCGAAAGTTTGCATTCCTGTTGAAATTATGACTGGAATCTCGTTCTTTGCAGCTTGGGTGATTAAATCAAAATTGTTGGCGTCTCCCGATCCAATTTTGATAAAAGCTGGACGCAATTTGATGAGTTCTTCCAAAGAAATCAGGTCCATAGCAGAAGCGGCAAAGTCGATCTGTAATTCTTCGGATAAACTCATCAATTCTCGAAATTGCTCAATTGAGAATTCCAATTTCATTTTATGTTCCCCATATGTTTTTCCAAAGGAGTGTTCGGACACATAAGGTTGGTTTAGAGTTGATTTCGTGAATTTGGCTTGTAGGTTTGATTTTTGGAATTTGACACAGTCTGCTCCACTTTTCTGAAAGAGATTGGATGAGTTTTGAATTGAAAATCAATTGTGTTTTATCACCTTTGCTTCGAGGATCATTTCTTTTGCCAAATTTAGGTCACCCTGATGATTTTGGCCAATTTCAGCGATTATATAAACTGAAGATTGGTCTCTGGAATAGGTTTTTCCTCGGATTGAAATCATGCTGAATGCTTATGTCTCAACGGTTTGTTTCCAACTGAAAATTAATCGGCGACTATCAATTATAATCAATTAATAGAGCGATAAATCTATTTCAGTCGTGTGACATTGGGATGCTGCACTTGGCAGAGATGGTCAACCTTCTTTTCGAGAGGTTGTTGTTCAGTTATGATGATGATTAAATAAATGTGTTATTGAAATTGAAAGTTGAAGTTGTGTCATTTAGAACGATTTTGAGTCGATTATACTTATCTTTGCAGCGATGGTATTCTCTATTAACTTTTATTATAAATCTAGTACTGCAAATGCGAAATTAAAAAGGGTTTGCATTTTAAAATGGGTATTATATCATTTCCTTAGCTAGGCGCCGTTCCTCTCGGAACAAAGAGCAGCTAAAATGGGTATTACGATACTGTTATATTTACAGTTTGAATTGATACAGCTTGAAATTTTATATAAAAAAGAATTCTTGTGGATGTCAAAATTTTTGCGGATGTTCTGCGAATATCCACAACATCCCTGGTTCAAATGTTTCACGACAATTTATTTTATTTTTTATGTAGTTTAGTAATATAAAATTGATATTTTGACACTAAAATGAGTTCTGTCAGAGTCGTCTTTAAAAAAATAAGTAGTTTTTCTTTTCTTTTTTATTAAAGTGTCAACTCAGTAAACAAAATTCGTCAATTTATATGAAAGTTATTTTAATACTGGAGATTTTACTGTAAAACATTCACAAACATTGACAAGCAATAAACGAAAGGGAGGAACCTCGCAGTTTTTCTCTCATATTACAGTTATGGATTTTTATATTTAAAAATTCTGTTGCAAAATTACATTTTGCTATGAAATGGATACATAAACAACAATAAAAACTATTATCCAAATATAAGAATTTGTGCCAAAGAAATCAAAAAAGATTACCAAAAAAATCTCTCTTAATTTATTAAGCGGTGCAATGAAATTAAAGTTTAACAAAATTGCAAAACCGTTACACTGGTTTATTATTAATTTATTAAAATAAAATTATGTTCTGTCGTATTCCCACATTACGAACGATATATTTTATAAGCAACAAAGGCAGGTATATTGTGTGGAACAGAGCAAAATATATTTTTACAGAAATTCAAAGAATTTTTAAGATTTTGGTTTTAATTTATTTAAAAATGCATAAAATTTTGTATAAAACGCGGTCGATAAGCATTATTAATACATATATTATTTTTATTAAACAAATCGGCCTTTTGTAAAGCACTCGCTCGTACCTTTAAAGAACCCAAGAGCGTATCGGTAGTCACTACACTCGAGGCTTAAAATTGCCAAACTTTTATAAAATTGAAATCTGAAAATTTTAGTGCCTAAAACATATTCAATAAATTCTGATAAGTTTAAATTATGTAAAGTACCTAGACCTATATTACTCTAGCGGTGCTTCATAGCGGGTCCAATAAACACTTTAATCCTATTCCACCCCAATCCCAATCATTTAAAGGAATCAATATTATAAAATACTGTATCGACGGACAATTTAGCTAGGGACAGCTAGTGCGATAGATAGGGAGAGCTAGGACGATATACGAGGAGGGGCGTATGGCTTTCCATCTGTTGATACATTGTCGTGCATCGTTACAATGATCTTATTTATATATGGATAAAGGCCCCGAGCGGGTTCTGCGGTCAACCTACCAATTAGGGAATTGTAGTATGTTTTAAAAATAATAAAATTATTATCTATTTTGTCTCAAAGAATAAGTACTTGGTTTAATTTAATTTGCTTTATTATTTATTTCCAGTATGCCTTCAATATAGAAAACACAGTCCTGGAGACATTAGAGCCGATACCGTTCGTGGATGATGACGAGCCATTTGCAGAGGAGAAACAAGATGTTCCTAAGGTGTTTAAACCGATTTCGATGGCGGTTGACGTTGGCGCTTTGAATCAGGCGATAAACAATGAATTGATAAAGCAACGATCGGATTTGAGGGAGAAAGTCGAGTCGGACGAAGACATTCCACCAGCCATTGAGCCGCGAAAAGAGTTCCTGCAGCAGACGCCACCAGAGCCTCCGCCAAGGCCCAAGAAACCAGCAGAGTTGTCGCCTCAGATTGTGAGTTTGAAACAGAGCCCTCTGTTGGAAAATAAGCCAATCACTCCAAAGGGAGAGAGTTCAATGAAGACTCTTCCTGAAGAGCCAGACGAGGCCTTAGAATTGGTGACCCCTGTTAAAACGAAAAGCCTTACGTTGAAGAAGAAGAACTCAATTCTGGCTAAAAGGAGAAAGGTGACGGTTAAATCCTTGCAACATAGTGATATTCAGGGTCATTTGTATCGGAGGACTAAGGACAAAAATGGCACTTCGTACTGGGCAAAGGGGTATTTTGTGTTGGTGGACAATGTTTTATACTGTTTTCGGCTGAAAGATTCGAATAAAGCGGACTTTTTGAGCTTTCTAACAGGATTTACAGTGTCTTTGGCAACGGAAATCCATTCCAAACCTTTCGCTTTTAAGGTTTATCACGCGCTGAAGACGTTGTATTTTGCGGCAGAGACTCAAGAAGCCCTTAATCAATGGATGGACTATTTAAGACAAGCAACAATGAAGGGGGTTACAATAAATTCAATCACAAAGGAAATAACCGAAATAAAAGAAATTTTCTCCGAAACGGATAGTTCTGGAGATGAGAGCGAAGAAAGCGGTGAAAATGAGAAAAACAAAAGTGATCACAACGAATCGCCGACTATAAAATACCATTTAGGGTTAGGATCTCTGAAAAAGTTTACAAAATCGAACCCGTTTTCGTCAAACAAAAGCGATAAAGATAAAAAGCCTTCAAGTGATATTCCAATTCCTTCTGCACAGTTCAAAAGCTATATTAAAGTCCAAGGATTTGCGGGAATTTCCGTGAACCATGTTATTCCAAATGAAATGCCTTATAGGGATTTTGAAGATCGCACCAAACCGATTCCAAACCCCCTTTCGCCGAATTATAACCTCAATAGTCAACCGTCAACGCCGCCTCCGATCGTTGCCAGACGACCGGATTTGTGTTCCACTCCGAAAGTTGAGAAATTAGAACGATTGGAAAAGCCAGAACCAGTTCCAGTGAAACCAGAACCGGAAAAAGAAAAGGAGATTAACTTAGTTGAGAAGGAGATGAATAGAAAGAGAATGAGAAAACCTCAACCTTTTAATTACATTCACGCTTCCAATCCCAATCTAGTAGACTTTGAGTGTCATGTCAGCAGTAAATCGACTTTAGAATTTGTCAATCCAAAAGTCAATTCTACTTGGGATTCAACTCAAGCGAATGGGAGTCATAGTTTGCAAGGGTTCATGACCCTAAAAGACCTGATGCTACAGCAGCAAGCAGAAGACGCAAAAGAAGTGTACAACAATAGGGTTTTTCTCGGAATTGAGAAAAAGGATGACAAAAATTTGAGAAAAAAATCAAAAAGTGAGGTTAGGGGTTTGGAAAATCATCTAAAAATCACCTATGGGAGCAGTTCTAATAACGAAAATAACCCTAAAATTGACAAAATTCAAAGCCGAAGTCTACCCAAAACCCCAGACTATGCACAGAGCTTCAAACCGGATGATGTTGATATCATTATGATTCGAAGTAAAGAGGGACAAATTTTGAGAAACTTTGGTTATGAATTTATTTCGGAGGAAAATCCTGAAGAGAAGATGGAAAAGGCGAGGATTCTAGCGGCAAAAAGGACTGATAAAGTGTCCCCAACTACGACTTGGTCCAAGAAGAAGGGCATCAATTGGATTAATTCCGATAAAACTTACAATGACGATCCGAATAAAATTCGAGGCGGGAGTTTCAAAAAGTTGAAGTCTGTCAAAATGGATCAATTGAAAACGTCAAGTGAGAAGATATTTTCGTTTAATAAAATTTATAATGACAAAGAAACGAATTCGAAGAAGGTTCCTGGATCTCCAAGTCATCTAATGATTTCTCCCCTGAAGCCCGTTACTTCTTATTCTCCAATGACTCTTCCGTTGAATAAGAAATCGAATCATTTCTTCAACCTTGGTCCCGAGCATTCCTCGAGTCATTTGAAGAAGGGTTATGGGGAGTGCAAAGAGAATTCTTCCGCCTATGATCAGCAGAGGAAAATGTCGGTTCCGGAGAAAAGTACTGGTTATTTTACGAAGTTAACCTTTGCCAGCACAAAGCAACCGAAGGAGAAAAGGATTTTTGGATCTCCAAGACTGCACAGGGCTATTTTTGGGCGGCAACACTCTAATAATTCCGGAAATCATTCGCCGTCCGCCCTGGATGACATTAGTCTATCGACAACAGCAAGCAATACTGATTCGAGAAGGGAATCAATGAACTTGTCCGAGAATGGACCCCAATTAACGCCGAAAGTGCCTCATTCAATGCTTCCAGAGTACCCGCACATGGAGTGTCCTCCAGTGTTTAAGCCAGAAACCTATTCCCTGAGTGATCCCAGCACAAGCAATACCCTGCTTAGACGGAGGAATAATAGCACCAACAATAAAAACGTCTAAACCCTGTTTTTGGTCTCTAGTTATTTGTGGGCTATTTTTATTACATGTTTATTTATAAATTTTATCAAATTATACAAGTTTATAATAAATTGCCATAAAGATATTTAAAGTTTAAAAGGCGTTTTATTTAATTAATTTTGGTTATCATAGTTATTATTTGGTTAAGAACTTAAACACACAAGTTTATTCATATATTAGGAGTATAATTAAGTTCGTGCGGTTTCACGCGAGGGCGCATATCTTGCGTTTTCTAATGACGTTTAAAGTTTCCAAGTATTCGTTTGAAAGCCACTACCATAGAGCATCTATTCCAGTATCTGTCATTTGGTTGAAGAGTAAAAAACAATATTTTTTACCCAATCGAAAATGTGGACTGTTGTGCCAAAAAAAGTGTTTTTGCGGGGAGTTTTCATTTATTACTTCAATATGAAGAAAACTGCTGCCGATAGTCATAGAATTCTTGTGGAAGTTTACTGTGACCATGCTCTAGCCGAAAGAACGTGCCAGAAGTGGTTGGGACGGTTTAAGAGTGGTGATTTTGGCTTGGAAGACGAGGAGCGGCCGGGACAGCCGAAAAATTACGAAGATGCAGAATTGGAGGAATTACTCGACCAAGATACGTGTCAAATGCAAGAGGAGCTGGCGGAAACGTTAGGAGTAACTCAATCATCCATTTCGTAGCATTTGAAAGCCACAGGAATGATTCAGAAGCAAGAAAATTGGTAGCCGTATCAACAAAAGCCGAGAGACGTGAAACGCCGATTTTTCATTTGTGAAGAACTGCTAAAAAGACAAAAAAAAAGAATAGGTTTTCTCTATCGAATCGTTACTGGCGACATACTTGGAAACGCTGAAATGGGAAGTTCTACTACACCCGCTGTATAGCTCAGACATTGCTCCTTCTGATTACCATCTGTTCATGGCACACGCTATGGCTGAGCAGCGCTTCACTTTTTACGAAGACACAAAAAAATGGGTCGATGGATGGATTGCTGCGAAAGACGCATCGTTCTTCCGAGATGACATCCGTAAATAGCCAAAAAGATGGGAAGAAGTAGTAGCTAGCGATGGACAATACTTTGAATAATTCATTTGTAACCATTTTTGCAGAATAAACCTCAAATTTCCGATAAAAAACCGCACGAATTAATTTATACTTCTAATAGATCACTTTATTATCCTTTTTTCGATAGAAATATTTTAATGCAAACACAGTACAAGGCACCTTTCCTGAACAAAGAATAAGAAAGTAAGAATAATAATAATGACAACTGTCATGCTAATGATGGATCCATCCACTTTGGATTTAAATTCAAATATCCATTACTGTCAAATAGGTTTCTAGTCACTAGTGCTTAGCGATCCTTTTTGCGCACTAGCGTTTTTTACATATAATTTTTCGAAGTATGAAGAAGTCAGCTGTGGACTATATTTCTTCAATTGTCAGTCTTCTTCACTGTTTTTCAAAATAACAAAACAGGATACTACGGAATATATCATTTAAACAACTGATAATGCAAATGAAAAGAAAAATTCCGATCAATTATCTCACATATGAAAATGTATGCACCGCTAGCCCTAAGTATTAGTGTAACGTAGATTAGATCACAAGTTGTCTTTAAGGAAGATTGAACGAGCTCATACCAACTGATATAATGAAGTAAATAGTTAAGGACCAAAAACATATGAGATCCTTCGTACATCACAAACAAATTCTAGAAATGAAACAAGAATAATAATTGGTTGAGAAAGGATTACTTACATTCCAATGTCTATGGCTATGAATCATAGCCTATGATATACACTCATACAATGATACTATAATCGATTATTGGTCTTATGGCGTCTTTAAGTTTTTCCCCTTTATTAGTCTAATATTTATGGTGTATTTATGGTTCTTCTCTCCATGGGTCGTATGCATATTTTGCCTCTCAGTTTTTTTTTTCTTTCAGTGTATTATTAGTCAATTAATAGCGCCTAGACAAGTAGTAAACGGATCAAGTCAATCCGTCCGCCTTTTTTGCTGCGCCATTATTCATAATTCGCTAGTAATATTATTTCGCAATGTTATTTATGTACACAAATGATGAAAAAAAATTTTCGCGCTGACAAAATGTCCGCCCATTATTTGATCCCACGACCTCGAGAAGGCAGTTAGGCGTACTGACTATAGGCGGATATAGATAAAGTGCTTAGGCCTGTATTGCGCTAGTGTGCGGTGCTCAATGTTGGGTATAATAAACACTTTCATCCTTTCCTATCCCAATCCTTCTCGAGACCATAATTATCGTGCGGACGAGAACAACTTAACAGGACAGATAATGGATAGGGAGGGAGAATCAGGGCGATATACGAGGAGGGACGTATGGCTGTTCACCATATCTCCGTTGATACATTACCATATTTCGTTACAATTATCTTATTTATATGTGAATAGGAGCACAATGTATCTTATAGTAAAAGTGCGAGATTATCTCATTAGAATTATAAACGAATAAGAGCTAAAAATCCCAAAGGATTCCTCGCTTAACATAACAAGGTAGATAAGACCGGTGAATGATGAAATTTTTAGCCTTTAATAAATGAAATGGTATCAATTTTTTCATCCGCGAATAAAGAAACCTCCATCAAATAAGGAGCTTCCACTGTACTCGTATTTATATCTTTTATACGTAGTATAATCCAATTGCTCGTATAATTAAAGGTGTCCTAGGTTGAGGCTCTTATGGACTTCACAAAAAGGTTTAGACATTTTTACCTGGTAACAGTATAAATTTTGAGGAAAAAATGACAACGTGGGTGAGTCTTTGAGGATCATTTGAATGACAAGAATTTCAAAATGGACGAAATCAAGCAACGAGCAGTCAAGTCGTAAGTATTTTTGTTCAGATTTAACATTACGATTTAATTATTTCTCTCATCAAGAATTAGTACAGTTGAGTAATTATTATAATCGGTCCTAAACCGATCATAAACGGTTGAAAAGTATTAATAGACTCTAAGGGCCTATTATTGAATGTTTCGGCCCTTTCGACCTTGTTTTATAAATAACCATTTCGATGTTTTAAACATGATTCTATTTCAAGATTTTATTTACAAACACATGTTATTTCAAGTATAACAGTGCTAATTTTGTTTATATATTTCTCCATTTATTTGAATAAAAAAGCTAATATAAACAAAACATACATTATAATAAAATTTTATTTAAATTACAATAAACCAATTTATTTACAAAAGAAATATAATAAATTAATTTTTATACGGAGTCTTCTCTTTGGGTCATTTTGAATTTGAGGGGACCATCAGGTGCGTACATGAAAGTAACGGCGTAGTTTAGAGGAGGATGATTGTATTCCAGTTTATACCTTCGAATCATCTAAAAATAATTGACAAAATTAAGATGAAAATTCAAAAATTCTTTTTAACTTACTTTAGCAAGTAAAATTTGCATTTCCAAGTCTGCAAATCTTCTTCCCAGGCACATTCTCGCTCCGTATCCGTAAGGCAATGAACTGAATTTGTGGAGTCTTCCCTCGGCCTTTTGGAACCACCTCTCTGGCCTGAATTCAGTCGAATCTGAGACGTATTCCTCCATGTTTCCTGTGACGATAGTTGGGAATACGACCTGGATTCCTTTGGGGACTTGATATCCACAGATTACTGTATCCTCCTGCATTGTTCTGCCATTTCCAATGACTGTGCTGTAAACTCGGAACACCTCTTTGATAAATGCCTTCAAATAAGTCATTTGATCCAATAGTTGAATCGTCAGAGGTGTGTTTGGGTCGGGGATAATTCGTTTAATTTCTTCGTATAGTTTTTCCTGTTCTTCGGGTCTTGTGGCTAACTGGTACAAGATTGAACAAACTGCCATCGAAATCTGGAAATACAGTCAAATATCTATAAGAAATGCTTTTCATAATAGTTAATGTCTACATTCAGGGGTTTAATTTAAACCTCTACCGCATATTAACGAGTCAATTTAAATAATTATTTGTGCTAAAAGGGTTTTTAACTGAGCCGTTTTGGAACGAGAAACTAAGATGAAATACGAATCTTTAGGAGAGTTATAAATAGAATATTTTTATTGGCAATATAAATTTTTTTGGTTATGTTTCAACACATTTTTCTTTCCGTTTAATTATATTATATCAAATTAATAGTTAAGCTTTTAATAATAGATTGTAAATTTCAAAATCGCTCAACATACTAAGTTATGCCGATGGTTTTTTGTTGTAATAACCTGTCTGAAGAACTATGACTTGAGAGAAGGATGATGACGCCCCCCTCTCAAACTTTGGTGAAAACCCCAGAATTTGCAGAAAAGGAACCAAATTTAACATTGATTGTTGCCAGAATTTGTAACAACTAGTTTTTTTTATAACCTTTAACTTTTGTTGTTATATTGTATAAACAAACAACCCATAACTGAGTTATAGAACTCACTCATATATATAAATATATATGAATGATCACTGGTCTGATGCGCCATCATGATTCCTTGGAGTGAATGATGCCGCCCACCGCCTCCTACTCACGAAAGCGTATTCCCTGCCTACTTTTATGCTAAAGAAATTGGACAGGATATTTGTGCCATCGACCCACCATTCGGTAGCTCACGTGGGTAGTATAGTCCTAATTTGTTTGACCTACTACAATGGACACCGCTTATTAGGGCCACGGTTAAAAGAGACAATCGCTTTATTGGGCTAAAATGCCTTGGATCGGCCGTATATAAATACATTAAAAATTTATCGCTTTATGGAGCCAAACCCATCGCTTTATAGAGCCGTTTTGTGGCCAAGATCACTACCGCAAAGAGAACAAGTGCAAGTGACGACAACTCAGTCTTTTGTTTACTTTTATTAACACCAATCTTGACCATGTGCCCTATGTTTATTTAATCGACTGAAGGAGTGAAGATAAAAGGAAAAACCGAGAAAAAAATCGTCTCCTCGAATGTTTGTTGATGCCACCGCAATAGCTTACATGTCTCTCTCTTGCACATTTTTTTGTCATCAATATATTCACCACTACATACAGAATCATATTTAGTTGTTAAATAGAATGTTAAATTCATTTCGTTGTTTTAAATACATTTCTTTTCGTTCATTATTACCGGGTGAGAATTAACGCTCGAATTTGTTTGGTTGACATGACATGTACACGTTGTTGATGATTGAATTATTTTTAAATTTTACAATATTAACATACATTGAACAATTATTATTTAATTAATACAATATTCCAAGCATATATGAATGGATATACATATGAACATACTCGTACATATTTAAAAATCTTTACCTACAGATCAAATTCTAGCTTTTATTTACCAATCGCTTAAAAGGACCAATTGGTTTATTGGATCGAATTATTCCGGTCCCAGAGTGGCCCTAATAAGCGGCGTCCACTGTATATACTAGGGCTTAGAGTTAGTTTTGGAAAGACAATTGGTAAGGTAATGGAAAATTATCTAATTTATCTATTGGTAGTGTGTATTAATAAGGGTCTAAATTTAATGAGGAAACGAATATAAAATATGAGCTGTAAATTAGTAATTAAAAATAGACTTGTTAGTTTATCCTGAGAAGATAACTGTCTATACTAAAATCAATGACCATTCTCTGAATCTGCTCCCGTGCAGGACCAGTATTTCCAAAAAATTTATTAGATTTTTTTAGTTTAATTTGAGTAGGTTTTTAAAATCCATTAATTATCTACTTACAGTATCAATTCCCACCAGGATCAAATCGAGAGCCATGATACATGCTAATTTCTCGTCCTTTTCAGATTTCAATACCCTCTCTAATAGAGAAGGCTCTTCCATTGTTTGTCCAGTTTCGTTTGTCTTCATTCTTTCGGTTGCATTTTGAATGTATTTCATACAGATCCTTTAAAAATCAATTGAAAATAAATAAAACGCTTAAAATTTTAATAAGAGTATCCTTACTCAACGAAATAATTCATGTTATTAACATATTTAGTCCAAATTGTGGTTGGAAAGTATCTCCAGAAAGGCATTTTCAGTTCCAAAGTAGCGACATTTCGAAGGGCATGTTTAGCTGCATCAATGATTTGCTGGGGCTCAGAATTTGGAGATAAATTATCATTGAGACAGCCCAATCTTGTGTCAAGAGCAACCCTTCCAATACCTGAAATTATAAAATAATTGGTTATTATCTTTCATTTTCTAAATTTAAATTTGAAAAAAATAAAAAGTTAAGCTCACATTCTAAAGACCATTTATGAATCTCATTATCGAAATCATCGGGCAGCTCATTTTTCTCGTCTCTCAATTTGACGCATCTTTTCAAAAACTCATTTGTCACTTCCTCTAATGGACTACAATATCTTCGGATTGTAGACAGTTGCAAAATTGGTTTTTGTACTCTCGATCGAAATTCACGCCATGGTTCACCGTGACTGGAAAATTAGAAAAAAATCAAAGAACTATTAATTAAAGATATAAATCAATATGCCAAGTTAAGCAAATTTCTACAGTCTCTTTAGAAAGAATATGATTAATGATAAAACATTTTCAGTTTTGTTTATTTAAAATTAGCCTTTTATATTTTCAATTAACTATTGACGATCTATCAAAATTCCAAAGTAATCTTTCTCTTTTTTTTGTTAGTCTTCTGATTGTTAGTTATCTGATAATGATAGCGACAATTTCAACAACAAGGCACTAATTGATTAATCGGTGGAAATGTGTGTTTAACAAAACATCTTATATTTTTGCGAACATAATATATAAAATTGATATTTAAATACAACTTCAAGTACAAAGGCTACGCCACCAAGACGGGCGCCCGGGGCCCATACACTAAACTTATACGGGGACCGCGGGCCCGGGTCGGTTTACACTTATTAAGCGGATTTTATTTAACGGATACCTGAGTCAATTTCATTAAAAAAAACCCGGGCCCCACTGCTCCCAGGAGGTGCCGGGTTCGAATCCCGATCATTGTCACCAGGTAATGCTTTTCCTAATAACCTTCTTTTCGTTTCTTTCTACTTTCGTTTACAATTCTGTATTTGAATAAATTTCCTATCCAAATTCCTAATTTTTCCTACCTCGAACTTTCCTCGTCGTGTTCCAATCCATTGAATGAACTGTTTAATTGTGGAAGAGAATGGAACACACCATCTCATAGAAAAATAGTACACAAAAACCAGTTTTCGATGTAAAACAATATTGGACAATTGGCAATGAGCTAATCACTCATTCCAATTAAACAATGATTAACGAAACACAGACAAAGCATGCCTTGAAAGTGCCCTATGTCCCCCTGTTGGGATGAAAAGGAAGGAAAAAAAACTACTGCTCTAAATGATTTCATGGTGTGGTTGTTGATAAAAAAAGAGTAATCGCGGCACGTTTGGTGCGAACAGGTTTATTATTCCAATATATAATAGCATTTTGGAGCACTTTGAATCTTGGTTCTGCTAATACCAAGTCTTGCGTATCTAAACTTCAATGAGCGATTAAAAAATAAGTATTCAAATTAATAAATATTTTAATATCGCCCGTCATTTTAAAATTTGTTATAAATGTATTATTTGGTTAGATCTAAAAATCTCTAAACATATAAACAATTAATTTAAAACAGATTTTTTAAAATTATTTTACTCATTAGGATACCGTAAATTAAAAAATTATGATAATAGTACAAATGCACATAATTTCAATGTTTTAATTATTAAAACAAAGCCGAATTCAAAATATTTACAGAAATTTGGGCCCATGTAGCTAAAAGCAAACAAGCGCTTTCCCTTTCTATGGCTATTAAGTCGACCTCAACAATGAAATCTTAAACATCGAAGTCAACATGAATGGAATGGTTTCACAACTCGTATAAACGTTTCAAATCATTCAAGCTCAATATGTATAACAATTAACCTTGTCACAGTAGTTTTACTGTTCAACTCAACCTAATCTTTGAATTTAACATGCCCTCACAAATTGGTATGTCGAAATATCACTGCAGTTTTTGAATCAATTATGATTTATCACAATCAATTTATCTGATTGATATATTATCCTTGAATTTAATATGCAATTTAAAAAATGTGTAGTAAGATCAAATACTGGGAGTTGAACTAATAGACATAGGTACGTTCATTTTTTTAAATCAATATTTGTTTCACTTTTAATTGATATATTAATTAAAAATGGAAATCAAATATAAAATATTGAAAATTAGTTTCTTATTATTTAAATTTGGCCCCAAAACTGAACAACTTTTGTATGAATTTAGCATGTTGTGCTTCAAGCTGGCGCAGCACAAATAACTTAACTCCCCATGCTCCTTGTCTGGGTGGTCTATAAGCAATCTTAGTATTTAATAGTTATTAAACGACTAGGTAAGAAAAGATAAAGCATTATTAAACACTGTGGTTCGTGTGTTCAATAATGCTTATTAGCCGTGTTTTATACAACTTATGACATATTCATTTTACACGATTTGATTTACTTTTACTTCCAAATTGAAAATATCATCACTTTAAATAGTACGAGTAGTTTTCACTAACAACATTACATCATTTGTTAGAAAAAGAAAATCGATATGTTCGTTTTAATTAAACATTCTATTCAAATCCAAAAAGTCCGTTTATAATGAATGTGACGTCCTCATAAAGTTGTAGATTTTTTTTAAGGAGGTGACAATTTAATAACAAAGCACTATAGTGCTTTAAAGAATTCTTTAAAGCAATTGTGCTACAAAAATGTCTTTGTCAGAACAAATTTTATTGTCATAATGACAATTTTATGCATCGAAAATGCATTAAATTAAAGGAAAATAATTTTATTGTAAATTCTTATTTTATTTATTAGCCCTCACTTTTGTTATTCCGATATTTTCTAAACAAATAATTTTTACTTCGAGGAATTAGTCATCGGGTTTAAAAAAGTCTAAAAAATAATATTTCGTAAAAACTCCAATTTACGAGCGGTGCTCAGAATTACAATATACAGGTGACGTTCAAGACACCTAAATGAAAATGCCAATTGCTAATTGGTTTGGATATTTAACTCCCCCTGATTCAACAAAATACGTTCGAGCACACGAAAAAAGAAATTTTTAAGTTAAAGATGTGATTTTCTACATTGAACTTGTTGTAGGTTTTCTTATTTTTGATAAGCATTTCCAAATTGATAGGTCTAGAAATCGTACCAATATCCTTATTTTTTTATCTTTTCTGTTGGTTGGTAAATTAAATCCTAAGCTATATCCATGTTTCTTTGACTGATAGTATTGTTAGATACGGGTGGCAGCCGATTGAATAAGCTCTTCTTCTGTATGACGTTATTTGCATTTTGTGTATTCTGCAATATCTGAGATATAGATGAATGACGAAAAGATTCGCAGCGCCCCTACATACTTTCCACGGCGCACAGTTTGGGAACCCCTGATTTAGTCCATTTTAGTATGTTAAAATGTCTGAAATAATTCGAGCATCCTGGAATTATCCTAAAACAATTAACAAAACGGTAAATCCAAAATTTTAAGTCACAGTGATAGCTTTTTCCAGAAAGAAATGACATTTAAAATCCATTTAAACGAGAAAAAAACCGTTGTACTCAGGTGATAACCTTTTCACTTGATTGGTCAATTACTTCTTACCTACCGTTAAGACAACTTCTACTATTTAATTAAAGTCAATATAAGGTTAATTGTGGATTTTTTATGGAAGAGTATCAATGAAGAATGGCATTAGGTCTTTTTTAAGACATTTTCAAATACTTTCAGATTTTACGAAAATATTCATATTTTATTCAAAATATAAAAAAGAAATTAAATAATCATAAAAACTGAAAGAAAACTACTCACACTCCTACGACACCTGGCAAGTCTCCGAAAAAGTCTTTACGGACTCGGCCTTTGTATTGGACTAAGCACGGCATAGATGGTCGAAACGGTGTTGGTCCCTCGTTTCTGTAGCACTGTAAATAGAGACAATTACGAGTATTTGATTAAAAAATCCATTCAGAATATTTGCTCTCAGCAAACTCAGAATAATCTGGGAAAAGAATTCTTCGCTGTTCAAGGTGAAACCGAAATTACAGAAAATTGGTCATGATTTAAAACGGAACCCTACCTTTTCAATTTCGTCGGCATCGTAGACGAAAAGTAAATCCGGTCTGCCGACCAATCCGCCAAACCGCACAATTTTGCCATAATCTTTGTGCAATGAGTGCGAAACGTCGGCAATGTTTGAAATGTCGTACTGACCGACGACTGGTAGAAGTCTGCAAAAGAAACACGAGAAATATCGGTTACAATCTGGGTCACAGTGAGTTGATTACAAGAGTATTTTATTGATACCTATGCAGTGGTTTTATCATTGCGTCGTATTAATATCTAAATATGATTTGTAAATGTAATGAAGTTTTATACGAATATAACATTTTAGGGAAATTACACTCGTTCACATGTAAAAATCTGTCCAAAAAATTAAATAATAAATCAATATTAAACCCAATAGGAATTCATTACATTTCCATTCTTTGTATAACAATAAATTAATTAGAAAAGCAATTAAACATAAAGATCTTCTCTGGAAGTAAAATGTACTACTTATTCATATTAAAATTGTTATTTATACAACAAGGTCAATAAGATAAGGCATTATGAA
>JXOV01008015.1:15142-27625 GCA_001014945.1 Clogmia albipunctata | reverse complement strand
AGGAATATCGTCATGGGGAATCATAGGTCCTCATTTCTTCGAAGACGCCGGCCATATTTCAGTGACGGTGAATCAGGCCCGTTATATGGACCTCATAATAAAGATTTTGCCGGGATTATTGGCCTGCCATAAAGCTTGTAATTCGCATACCTGGTTCCAACAGGACGGCGCACCTCCTCATCGGGCGAAGGCAGTGCTATAGGCGTTGCAAGCATTGTTCCCGAAAAAGGTCTTATCATTACAGGGTGATATTGCCTGGCCTCCACGCAGCCCAGACTTGTCGCCTCTGGATTATTATTTATGGGGGTACCTTAAGAGTAAGGTATATAATAATAATCCTAAAACAATTAAGGGGTTGAAGGCCAACATCAGGCAGGAGATCGCGGCAATTCTAAAGTCGACGTTGGCGTGCGTCATCGACAATTTTGGAAAACGATTATTTGAATGCCAGCAGTGGGAGGGGGGTCATTTAGAAAATATTATTATTAAAAAATAAATCCCCAATAAAATTTTATTAGGAAATAAAAGAATTATTTTAATATATACATTTTTTAAAAAGTTATTGAAGTTTAAAAAAGAAAAAAGTTGAGTTAACACCCTGTACAAGCCTACTAGGCACTACTAAACACACAATGTTTACATTATATTAGCATTTTTACCCCGAATTAGTACCTTTTTGGTTTCCCCAAAAAATCTGTGAAAGTATTATTAAAGAATATCATTTGCTTTAGCTCCCAATTTCCTGCAAAGTATGCCAGAAACAGATATCAGAAGAGAGAATTAATTGGAAGTTCTCTTTGGGATAATTATAGTAACGACAATTTCTTTTTTCTTTAATCAACATTGTGACCTATTATGGTTCATACCTTATTGCATCTTTTGCAGATAAAACTTCGTGTTTACAATTTTGTACGTGTAATGAAAAAACACTTTTATTAGAAAATCATTATTTTGGGATTCTCTAGTAATTTGTTATATTTAATTAATTCTATTTCTTGTATTTATTAGTTTTGCCGTAGACAACTCGAAAAGGGATGAAAATAATTACGTTTGGTCCTATTTTAATAATCAAATGTATTTGGTAAATTAGTAAGTGAAGTATAGAACTCGTTTGGGGAATTTGGATAATTTTAACAATGTACGATATCGTATCACTGGAGTATGGTGGACAGTTATACGCCACTCCTCATATATTGCCCTAGCTCTTCCTACATATCGCAATGGCTATCCCTAGCTAAATAGTTCTATCAATACAGTTAAACTCTTATCATTTGATATTTTAACGACACTGTTAATTACGCAAGAATAAGTTTCTCACACTTTACTTATACAGTCGGCACTCGATACTTCAGCCCTGCGATAATTCGAACCTCTTAATAATTTGAGTTTTTCATGGTTTCCCTACAAAATCTCTTGATATTTCGAACTAGATCAATATATTATTATGCACTTGTTAATTCAAAGTAAAAACAACAACCCGGCAATTTGAACTCTTCGCCGTACAACTCTCGACAATTCGAAGATGTAGAGAGAAAGAGGTGGAATGATTGATATTTTGCGACAAATTCAAAGATTTACCAACCAACACGATCCTTGGTTATTGTTATAATTAGTTTAACTATAATATGTTTCAGTACCATTTTTAATCAAACATGATAACGTCTGTCAGTTACACACACTTTGATTTTTTCAAATATCTTGGGAAATGTTCGATTCAAGTGATTAAAAAAATTATCTTACAAAAATCTGTTTATTAAAAAATTATTAAAAAAACATATACAATAAAAATTTGAAAGTGCAAAAATTATATTATAATTTTTACTAATATCTCCTACCGATATTTAAATAAGTCATAGGGGAAGTATTTACAAAATGGCATGGTTTTTTGTTTTTGGATCATAATTCTTTATGGTTAGCACACAACAACGCCATATTATACAGTAATCATGTTTGGTTATCTATTTATTAAAATTAACATCCAATTGTTGCAAAAGAACTTGCAGAAACAAAATTAAATACAAGTCGGCGAAAATCGGTTTTTAAAAACTGTAGGGACAAAAAAGCATACCTCTAAATTCGATATAATTTCGTAAACAAAATCCGTCCAAGAACTGTAAACCCAATGCCATCAATTTACCATCCTCTTCCAGGTCTAGATCTGGAAAAAGGTCTTTTGGTTATAAACGTAATCGAAAAAATAGATGAAAGTGAGGAAACATCCTTATCTTGATTTTTTGCAATATCAAACGATTAAGATGAGGATGATAAATCAGAACTTTTGGTAGTGGTGTCAGTTGAGGAAGCAAGATCTTTAATCGATATTTTCCAGAGCTTTTGTCTCCAAATTGATTAAAAAGTATTTCAGGCAATGTTTCTCTTTAAAAAAAGTTATTGAGCACCACCAATATGCTTTGAAGCAATCCAACATATCATAATTCTTTCGAAACATAAATTAGTTCATGTTTTTACGAATGTACCCCTAAACTTTTGTTATTTCTATAGAATATTAGAACATAAATAAAAAAAAACAAATAATTCTAAGATTTATTAATTTATCTCACGCATTTCGAATCGTTTGATAGCTCGATCTAAAGTTTGTGTAAGGGTTAACCAATCTGCAATTTACTTAAAATTGTCATAATAAGTTTTCTTTTAATTAAAAAGAAAAGTATAGGTAAAAAAATTAAATATTTTCGACAAAAATGAGTTTGAATGACTTTTTCAATTAAGTTTTTATATTTTAATCACTTTATTTAGTAGAAGGAATGTTTTTAATTTTTTTTTGTATATATAATTAATTTAAATTAAATTTTTATTGTTTAATTTACCTTTTTATATTAAAAAATAATGTGATCAATTTCTCTAAGAATATTTGTAACAGTTTTAGATGGTCATTAGAAGTAGAGCAGGCAATTTTTCTCACAGCTGAGTTTTGATGGCCATATATCCTAGTTAAAAATTTTAATTATTGTTTTTGACAAATTTTAAGCCTAATATAGTGTTTTACTATGAATATTCTAATGAATATACTAATTTTCACAGTTCCGGCTTATCCTAATTGGGATTTATTGGCTAAAATCTGTAATCATCGAAAATATTGATTTTGAATGTACTCAATAATTATCGTATATAAATACTATTAAATGAGATAAGTCTTCTAATTAAATTTATGTTATAGACAACGTAAATAACTATTGAAAGTAGTGAGAAAAACTAAATTACAATGAATGAAATTGTTTTGGTGAATGATTGAAATTGACCCATTCAAGGTGTCCAGCTTCATGCGGGACAATCTAATATTTTACAATTATATAATTCATATTATGTTATAGTAATACAACTAGGTCAAAGTGATAAGAAGGATCTTTTGAAACTCCGAGCAAAATGAGTATTTCATCGAAGACCCGTTTAAAAATGCTTTTCGACTGTGTTATATATAACATTCTGTAATAAATTTACACAAAAATCAAAACAAAAATATTAACTACAAATCTTACATTGTTTTCTGTTTCATTCCCAAAAATCATTTAAATCGTTTGATTGAACTGTCAAGCCACGCTTTAAAGAGTTCATTAAATCGCTTGTTCTAAAAAAGTCTTTGATAGAAAATATATTTGTACCATAATATCGATTATGCTTAATTTTTTTTATTCATTATGAAAAAATTATATATTACAAATAGTTCGATAACCAATATTTTTTTTTAAAAAATCAGTATAATAAAAAGAAAATAAAAGCTGTTTAAAAACTGTATTTTGATAATTTTAGAACCTTGGTCCTTTCTCCTAATGATATGGTCTTATCATGTTCTCCGTTGCTAGATGTTCACGTGCTTTATCCATTTTAGCAACATTGAACAACTTAATGTGGAGGGATGTTTTTGTTTACAGCCTAATTTATGGTTTGTATCGTAGCTTTTTTCGACAATTTTTTTCTTTTATTTCCTGCCAATTAGGGTGTGGTAATGGAAATTTATTTGTAATTCTATTTGAAATTAAATTCATACTTATGGACACCGTAAAATCCAAACTGAAAGATACAAAATAGTATTGAAATTTATAAAGGATAATTTTTGAACATATTTAACCACTTAAATTGGATCGAAATCGATTTTTTCTATTATTTGTTAATCAAATAACAATGGTTCCTCTAATGCATTTAATTGTCATTTGTAAGAGCTGTCTCAATAAATTATTTGTTGGGGTTGGGGTTATATAAAAACCAGAACCGGAAGTATCAAGGGAAAAAAGTGATTTCTATTCTTTTACACAAAACAGGCATTTGAATTATCTCGCCAAGGGAAATGATTTGCGTTTTCAAACAAATTCACGAAAGTGATGAATTACAATTTCCTTTTCATTCTAATGTCTTATGTTAATTGTATCTCTTTTGCAGGTAATGATGAATAAAATGCTACCTTATTTGAACTAAACCATGAATGTATTTGTTTTTAATTTAATCATCATTTAATATTAATTATTTAATTAAAATATACGCCTGATACCAAAACATTTGGATAAATTTCTTTTCAAACCTAATTGTATTAAATAAAAAATTGAAAAAAATCTTGGATAAATGGGATATTATCTTAAACGTGTTTAAGATAAATACAACAAATGAGTTTAGTAAAAAATCAATTAATTTTAATTAAAAATAAATAAAGTAAATATACAATGCACATGTGCCCTCGCTTGAACTTATTATGTGTATTTTCTATGAAATAATGTGAACTATTTTTACTGACGTATCAGTTTTTATCTTGAAAAGACATTCTTTTTGTTTATTTAATCATTACTTAAACAGTACCGAGCGAATATTATTAAAGGAAAAATGTACTCGATAAGAAACAAGTAAATTGTGTGGCCATAAGGGTCACAGAGCGGTATGAAAACACCAGGCACATTCACTTATTAGATAATTTAAAAATTAAAAGTTATTTGGAACCGCTCACACAGTTAATTTTATTTAAATTATTTAAATTATTTAAATTACAATCCATCGAACAGACAACCTTAACAGACGTATTGAAATAGTTAATAAATGGTTGGTGTAAGATCATACAAAGTCTTTCTTTCGTCCCATATAGAAACGGCCACCCTATCATAATGAAAGATATTAAACTAACAGTTTAATTGGAAACTATTTAATTTATTTAAAAATTGTTTTCGCTTTGTGTCAAAATTCACATATAATAGTTATTACTACAACAAGGTTGATAAGACAATAATGCGTATCGATCGTATTTTATAACAAATTTTATGCATTCATGAATAAATCAAATCAACACAAAAATTAAAAACGAAAATTCGTTTTCTTGAAATCGAATTTAAAATTTATTGTTTCCCAAACATTTTTTTCTTAACTTTTCTAATTCCATGGAAAAACACAGAAAGTCATATCTAGTTTCTCTTACTCACACAGGAAATTTCACGTTGATTTTCATTTCATACATTAAATTTAAATTGAAACAACCCGTGATGTTTTGTTTGAAAGAAAATTATTTAAATCACTTGTGCTGTAAAAACGTCTTTGACAGAACAAGTTTTAGTGTCACAATATCAATAAAATGTATAAAATAAGAAGATAAAGAAAAACAGTGACAGAGTATATGAAATTAAGGATCTTTAAAGATCTGTTTTACAAAGAATATTTTGTTCACTTTAAAATATGGCATTCTAAATAAAAGAATGGACCAGCTTGTGTGGTGTCAAACTAATTGACTCTCAATTGCTCTCTTCTGTTTTCAGCTCATTTGTCATAGTTTTGTGCTGAATTGCAAATGTTAAGTATTTCAATGAATTAATTTAGGTCAACAGTCGCTTTGAAATGTTTTCATTTTCTATTATCAATAAAATAAGTTCTAAGGGTTGTTTAAAAAATATAACAAATGTTTTAAAAATAAATCATCTTTTTCTTTCTCACTGCAGAATTTGAAAAATAAAACAGTTATACCGATTAATTCTAGAAGCCTAATAAAGATCAATAATTTGGTGTCAGATTATTCGCCTTAACTCTTTTAGACAAGTTGATACGGAAACGCCATCGAAAGAGAATAGAACAAGCTCTCAAATCTGATGATGGAAGACTCTGTTATCGATCCTGCGGTGATTGCCCTTGTTAGCAAAAGCTTGAACAAGTGTTCAATAAAACGTTTCAAGGTTCTTCAACAGCTTCAATTAAAATTTGTGCACAATGGGAGTTAATTCTTTTAATTTAGTATTTTATGCAAATAATATCAGATTTAAATATATTTGTTTACGTTTTTTATTTATTATAATGAATCTTATTATTCAAAGTTCGATACAACAACTTCCATAAAATACAGTTTCAGAAAGTCATTGTCAATTATTAATAGTTCATTTTAAAAATTAGTTTTTACTTGAAAAAATGAAATTCTAATTTTTCCATAGAAATTTCCTGCAAATTGACCTACATCAATGAACAAAAAATGATTGATTGTGCTGTTTTGTAAACTTGGTATTATTTGCTTTTAGAAATAAAAAAAAAAGAATCAAAAGAAAGTCGACCTTATTATCGAAATTTTTCCAGTTATGACTTTATTTCACTTGAGTCTTATTACTTGCTAACTTATTTCTTATATTGATAACTTATGTCTGGAAAAGAATTGTATCAATTCGATGATCACCGCTCTGATGTACTTTCGGCTCCTCCTCAAGTAAGCGTTTTTTCTTACCTACTTTCAGCCATTCGGCCATTCGTTCACAAGAGCAGTATAGATCAAACACAGTATAAGGGAGAGCATTAGTGCAGAGTAAACAATGAGCGCGGTTTTGTTCCTGCCTCTTTGAAATTCTCCTCCGAAAGCGCCTGTCTCAAAGAGGAATTCAAAGCGCAGCTGACATGAGTGGAAGAGTAATGAAGTCATACTAAAATCCTCTCCTTTTACCGCAAATGATAGAGAATTTGATCGTATTCCTCCGAAAATTGTGCACAATTTTTAAAGTAAAATATTAAGAAAATACTCGTTTTCTTTAAAAGTTGAATAAAATAAAGTTGTTATTGTATATTGTGACAGCGCATATCATATGACAGTTTTTGCGGCGACTTCTTTCCGGCTTATTCGATCCCTGTTCTTTCTCTTCAGGCCCCCTCGACTGGGAATGCGTCGAATAAGCATCTTTCATTTTTGCAAAGCGCTATGAGCTATGATTTAATTGTAATACTTTAGTCTGATCTCAGCCGTAAATAAATTAACATCCAACTGTCCCTCACGAGTCTAATTTACACGAACACACACACAGAACTTTTGACTAAATTGATTACATCCTTTTTCAGAACCAATTAAGATTTCTCTTTCATCGGGATTTGAGAAATCGGTGACTGAAAAAGGTAACGTATTCCGGTGAAAATTCTTTCCCGTAAGTTTATACATTAATGATTTATTATATAAAATGAAAATCTCTTTCCTCTATATAATAAGTAATAATTCTGAATGTAATCAAATTGCGATGTTGTTTTAGTTCTTTATGTAGTTTGTGTATTTTAATATTTAAATTATCTTCATAATTTTTATTTTAAAAGATCTTTAATTAATAAATATTTGAGATAAAATTTTAAATTTTCATATTTAGAGAATTGTTTAAAGTTGAACATGATAAATTAAACTTAGACTATAAACAAAAAAATATAAATTTATCGAAATAGAATAGGTATTGCCTTTGTTGCGCATGATCTTTAATAACACACCTATTATTAAAGATTGAGATTAAAGTGAAAGTTTTGTAGAAAACAAAAGTAATAAAATGCAAAAACGGAAACATTTCAAGCCCAACTGAGAAAACAATAAAGAATAAAAAATAAGTCGAAACCTCGAAAAAGGAAAGAAATGATAATGTAGAAGATTTTTATAGAAAATTAGGAATTATAAACTTTCCTGATTTCATGCAAAAAGTTGTTTGTTCCGGAAAGGTTTAAGATTACATTTTCTACAGAAGCGACAATTCTATAAATCCTCTTTAGGATGTTCTCTGATTGAGTTTGTTAATTTTCTGTTTCTTTTCAATGTCAAAAGTATAGTGCTCTTCTGTTATTCTCCTCTTTTTGTTATTGTTCAAAAAACACAAAGTGTTTGACTAACTGGAATCGAATCGATTTTCTGAATTTGCCTGAATTGAAGAGAGAAATGCGCTTAAAATTTGAACAGGAAAAACTTAACAATTAAAAGTTCACATGCCTCTATTTACAGTGATTAATTAATGGTTGGCTCCTCTGGGTCCAGGCGAGGACAACCAGCACTTCACTCACCTTGCTCTCTATTTTTACCTATGGTAGTTACTTACTCTTAAACCATCTGAAACGAGAGGCTAATCAGCAAATAAATTGAAACATACGAATGAGACGATTTATTGGAATTAACGCTATCTTTAGTGGAATGCGATTGCTACTCTAATTACCTCAAGATAAAAAAAAATTGTAGAACGAAGCAATAAATTACTTTTCAATTATATTTAAAAAGATAATAATCTCTTTTGGAAACATCTACAAGTGTCCCTTTTATTAGCCTTCATTTTGGTATGTTGTTTGAGGTAATTTTCCATGATTTGGAATTTTATTCGCGTAAGGGGCTACAACTTGAAGCATGTCTGTCTATTCCTAAGACTGTCACGTGCCAAATGGAGATGAAACGAAGAGCGGAACTGGAAAGAGATCGGAAATGCGTTGATGAAATTTTTATTGACGCTCAACGAAGTTCAATCATCCAGACAATAAACTTTCAATTAAAATTCCCTCCAACTTTCTCAGATCCATCAGCTCTTCATCCGCTGAGAATTCTTCTGGATCAATTCAGAAGGCGTTCACTTAATGGCACGCTTATTGGAATTCAAAAGTCACATCACAAAAATCAATGAATCAATTTAAAGTTTGTCTTCCGTTTAATTTTGAATTCATTGAAATCTTGATAGGGTTTCACTCCACATGATTTGATTTTCAGATAAAATTACTGCAAGCTACGTGTAAAAAGTAGCTCATTGTATTCAATGATATTTACCAATTATAATAATTGATTTTCACTTTTTCATTTGAAATACGAAAGAATTTTCATAATTCATATGAACATCTACACTTTAAGAAAAAAGATTTTAACAGTTTCAATCTTTGTAATTAAGATTTCTTCTTTTATTTTAAAACTTCTGTAACTAACGTATTTTTATAAGTTCAATCATAACTGTCTATTCTGATGGCATTGGGCTTTGGCAGCGCAAAGTGCTGCATATAACATATAAGATTATTTACAAAAAGAAATGGATTCAAATTGATTATGTTAAAAGTCTTAATTACCATACACTGTTTTCAAATAATAAGTAAGACAACCTAATGATATTCGAATTAAGAAATTGTTTGTGGAACCCATAAAATCAGAAGAACACATTTTAAGTAATCCTTTATAGGATTGATTTTTTTGATCAATTTGCATTTAAAAGTTAAAATTGTTTGAAACACATACAATATTAATCACACCAAACCACTTTAAAGCCATCACTGTGGTGTTTCAAAAATAAATAGAATTTTTTAAGAACATTCGCTTAAATATGATTATTATTAGCAATAAAATAAAAAATACATTGTCGGGTACTGTATGACAGCTGGTTATTAATATTGAGTTGGCATGGTGATGGGGATGCGAAGGTTCGAATTCCTTCGGAAGTTTATTGTCTAATTACAAAAAGAATGCTATATATGAAACTTATATTTGTACTCAACATAATAATTCTAAGAATATTGAGATAATATACAACTAATTAAATTGAATAACATTTGCGCTATTATTAATCTCAATCTATCTTTCGTGATTAAATAACCAACTTCCTCGTGTTTGGGTTGTTCTGTGTGTTTCTCGACGCCTTTCATTTTAAAGTAAACACATCTGTTGGAATAGAACAAAAAACACAAATTTTTATTGTACCGCAAACAGTGCAGAACGTGCAAAATTTACACAGTTGCAAATAGAAACTGAGGTAAACTTTAAAGAATAATAATTACTTGGTTTGAATTAATTCTAATTACTTTGTTGAACTTTGCGAAATCTAGGCACAAATTGCAACTGTTTTGTTTAGGTTTCATTTATTATTTTATGCAACAGAAGTGCATGAAATAAATTCAAAATTTTAACTCTATCTGTACATAAATGTTTAACTTTAATTTATTTAATATTATTTACGATATCCTAACCCATTTTAATAAATCATTTTCTATTATCTTGAAATACTATATATATATAGCAACTAATAAGTTATGATAGGGAGGGAGATCTAGTTCGTAATGCGAGGAGGGGCGTATGACTGTCCACCATAAACCCGGTGATACGTTATCGTCAATGATCTTATTCATATATGAAAAAGGGCAATAATTCTCGAACGGGTTCTGCGCCCAACCTACCATACCATTTACGATATTATTTTTTAATTCGGATTTAATTTTTGAAGATCGTATATAATTGAAATCGCATTTATGTCAGTTTTCAATTTGTATAATGTATTTTAGTGATATACTTAAGAGAAAGAATATATAATTTTATATTAGATTTGGCGTTGGTCGTTATTAAAATAATTTAACACTTTTATTTAATCTACTTTCAAAGTTGAATTCTGTACAGGACCTCAACTATCAAGACAAAGGTGTTCCAGTTTTTGTATAGAGTGGCGAAGAATTTTCTATTACAATTTGTTTTTTGAAAAAGAGTCTTAAAATCTAACAATGTACGTTATACAAACGAAATAAGAAACTAAATAAAGAAAAGGAATAAGAAATAACAAACAACAATAATGAATTCCTAGAACAGAACACGATTAGGACCTCGTCGAGCAACTCCAATAAAATTTATGATTTTATTTCCTAAACAAACAACTGCATTTCCTTTAGAGTTCGATTTCCAAAATTATCGTAGAATATAATTATTCGCATATAACAATAAATCAACTCTTAATTTTTATGTTTTTGTTCTATTTAATCTTTTGTTTTGTTTCGAGAAAGTGCGGTTTGGCATTGCTATCTATATATTCAAAAACAAATTTGCTCCTACATACTAAGAATTAACCAAACGAAAAACATAATATTTTCGTTGAATTGCATATTCTCAGTTTTTCAATTTATGAACGGATGATGTGACAGCGAGCATTTTTATCAAAGAAAGACGTTTGATCGACTGGTTTAAATTCTTCAAAAACTGCACTTGAATTTTTCCAATTCTTTGTAAGTTTTTTTTTTTAAATTACCAGAAATAGTAATTGATAATAATAAACTTTGTGTGGATTAAAATAAAATCGGTTAACAATTTTATTCACCACATAAATTTTATTACATTGTTTATATTTAAACAATGCTTATTCAAGAATTCTAAGAATGACTGTACTTTCATAAAACATGTCTTTCAAAGAACAATAAAACGTATTATTTTGCAATTTATGTCCAAATCGCCAATAATAAACGCCTGCACGTATACAACAGACCCTTTTTTGTATTGTTTTATGCTCACATTTCGGTTTTTATCTTATTTATGTGGCTTTAGTACAACTCGAAAAATTTTTGCAGAACAATAAAAATTTTACAAGATATATAAATAAATTAAACGAAGACATGCTTCCAAAACTATCAGAGTCACAAACCTCCCTGAATGGTATTGTGGAATAATCATTTTATTGGAATGTCCAATATGAGACTTTATTCCTTGAATGGGTTAATTTCAATGGCTAACCAAAACAAAGTCTTTTATTGAAATGTATTTTTTATTCAAAATTTCAATAGTTTTTTGTGTTGCCTTTTAATATAATTGAATTTATATTAATTGTTTATTTAAATTATTTTTTTTACGATAGTTAGTGAGTACTAAGTAGAAAATCGAGATTTTCGAGGCTTACAGTTTCTTTTGTCTATAAATCCCAATTAGATCAAGTAAGGAGTATGAAAGTTCGTGGATTTATAGTGAAAGTGTATATTAAGGTAAAATGAATCAAAAACAGTGATTAAGACTTTTAATAAGGATATATGACCATGAGAAATATTGCCTCCACAAATTCTATTTACGATTTATGTAAAAGTGTTTCAAATATTGATATAAAAGTTATTACCTATACTAAAACAGATAATCATGTACAAAAATAATCAAATTTTATTTTTTTACTAAACTGGTTGCACGAAAAAAAGGAAAATATTCTTCCACGCAAATAAGGCGACTCAAATAAGGAAATAAAACATTTGNAAATATTTGTATATTTATTTCCACCTTTAATCGGGGAAGCGTTTAATATAATTTTACCATTTTTATTATAAAATGAAAATATTTTTCTTATTTACATTAATAATATAATATATAATAATTATTTGTACAACAAGATTGAGAAGATGATGCATTAATAAACACTTGGGATTCATATTCAAATCTTTAGCGTAATGAGTGCTCAGAAATAGTTGTTTATACAACAAGGTCGATAAGATAAGTCATTATTAAACACAAATCATCACAAT
>JXOV01008015.1:0-14142 GCA_001014945.1 Clogmia albipunctata | reverse complement strand
TGGATGGTCTGGAAGATCGAGCCAGAGGACTGGCTAGGGAGTGTGAGCTCCTTNTATAGTTTTATAACCAAGGACTTTTCAAAGTAAGATTAAAAGATATGCTACACGGCATGCTTTAAACATTCTAAACCCCTAAGGATACTCAAATATATAAAAAAAAATGGAATAATCCAACACCTACATATAACAATGTGTTTTATATTTATAAAACTTAATTGAAGGTCCTAGTTTATGTCTGTCGGAATGATGTTATTTTATTCCTTATAGATTTTTTAAGCTTCTGGAGCTAAGAGCACTATAGACATTCCATCATACTGCTTAGAAACAGAAATATAAAGTTTAAAATGCTGTTTGTTTTAATTACTAATATTGAAAAACAAAAATGGTACAGTGTCCCAGTTTATAAAGTTTCATGTGAGACAAATCAATAAAATATTTAAAAAGAAAATTATACAATTAAAAATAATTAATTGAGGGTAATTGTTTAGTTGTTATGTTATTTATCTTAATAGTATTATGAAACACAAAATTAAATATATTATAAAATACTGAAATCAATCCCTTACAGTACTATTTTTTTTCCTGAAGATGTAAAATAAATTAATTTTATTGTTCATTTCACCCTAATTCCAAAAATCCAAATAAATTAAGAAGTTTTTTTTATAAAATATCTTAAAATAATGTATGAGAACCGCTTTGCTATTAATTGACATTTTGAATACAAAATAAAAATGTCAGTTAATAGCAAAGCGGTTCTTATACATTATTTTAAGTATATCGATTGCACGAAATTTATATTCAAAACAGCAGATGGACGGTTTATCTTAAAATATGCAAAAACTTTATACTTTTTGTTGGTTTCTCTTTGTCTTCTTTACGCTCGTGATATTGTGAACATATAAACATATACGTACAAAAACATTCTCTTAAATTGAAGGACAAAATCTCCTGTTGGCTTTAAGTAGATTACAGAGGATAATTCTGTGATAAAGTTTTGAAAACTTTCTATTTTTGGGATAGTGTAATTTTATTTCCCCTAAAAGTTGAATAAATTATATTGTTTGATTCATTGATATGTCCTGTGTCTTTGAATAAAAATCATAGAAAAAAATGACCATTCCTGCTTCGAATAATTGATCAAGATTAAATTACAAAACAAGGGAGCTATTAAAAGATGACGATAATTTGGGATTTACAAAAGTAGTTCCTGATTATATTTAAATCAAAATGATTTGTGAATAAATATGAAACAGAATGTATGTCTTTTCTTTATAACAAGGGTAAATGGGACATACAAGTAGACATCCCTTGACATGCTTTGAATTTTAATTATTTTTATCCGTTATAAGACAGTAATTCTAAGTATCTCTTTACATTTTGTACATTCAGCGCCTTCAGCAAAATAATCTTCAAATAATACATTTTCATCCACAATCTGTGTATGTTGTCTCCTACGCTTTTAATTCCACAAGATGTTTTGACGAGAATTCGACTTCAAAGTACTCGGGGGTTGGCCACAATTTTTTTAATATTTTATAATGATTTTTCATATTCCTCGAAAGTGTAACTGTAAATACGGATTTCATATTTATTTTTGAAGATTAAATACTCCATAAGACCAGAAAATTTTGAGTCATTATTCAGCAGTACCATAATTAGTAAAATAAAATCAGATTATACTTAATTCCTTTAAAAGCCTTTTCGCATTCTCAAATTCTACATTACTTTATGTTTTTGATTTCGCACGTTTTAACTCGTAATATGCGTGGTCTTCTAAAAACATTAAAATTGACAAAGTTTCTCTTTAAGGCTCATCAGACACAGAATGAGAAGGAAATGGTAGGATTTATAAAAATTAGTCTATAATGTTTTCCGAGTCTACTGATCCAGACAGTCTTAATAGTAATATAGGTATTATCAGTAAGATTATGGGTGAACGACTTCAAACAAAGTTTAACACTAATAGTATTAATGATATATTTTCGGAGATGTTACCATAACCTTATATACATTAAAATCTTTCATTTGTCAAAAAATGTAGTAGAAGTTGAAAATTGTAACTTACAAATTTAATAAAAATCGAAATTCGAATAAGTAGAAAACTAGAGTTATTAAACTTATTTCAGAAATAAATTGTCAGTCATAAAATCCAAAAGCAAAACTGTAATGAACTTTGTGACCTCAAATCAATGATAAAATACATCAAATATAGGAAATTAATTAATTAAAATCTGGCAGCAACTATTTTGGAAGAATATTTGGACAATCGACCACATCATCAGAGACACCCCCTACGTGCGTACAGGATTCATCCCATAAGTAATCCAACTGACAAAAAAATGTCCGTTTCTGTTTCAAATTTTGTTAGTATCTCTCGTCAAAACTTTTTTGGACCTATTGAAGAAGAAACACCCCATACCTGAGCAACGCGTCAGAGTATGCTAACCGCATATCGACTACTGTATCTGAACATTGGGATTGGTAAACACATTAAAAAGAGAGAGATATCAGTTTTGAAGTTATTGTTATTAACAATGATTGGTAACAAATTTAAAAAATTATTATAATTATAGTACTCCTTATTACGAAACTTGTACAAAAAACTGTATTTTACAACTTTTCACTGCCTTTTTCACTATACATTACACGGGACTTTACGTAACATTTTTCAGGACAATTTTGTAACATTGTATTGTATTGTCTAATTGGACCAAGCAACCCATAACTGAGTAATAGCCCTCACTCATATATATGTAAATACTTATGAATGCTCAGCGGACTATTGCACCATCGTTATTCCATTCGGCACCGCTCACGAGGGCAGTATAGCTCAAACACAGCATAAGGGTAGGGTTTAGAGTTAATTTGGGATAGACAGTTAGAAAGGTAAGTGATTAGTTTTGTAACAAAATTTTAATAATATATTACTAAAATTTTAATAAATACCAAACACATGAAAAAAAAACATAATATTAAAATCGTTTTGAAGATAATTTTATGGTTTTGTTTGAGAGATGCATTCACAAAAAGTTGTCAGTGAAAGTTTTAAATAATGAAAATTTTCAAATACCATAATTATCTCTCAAATATATACAAAAAAAAAAACAAAATATATTTCTAAGATTAAAATTATTCATAACAGGTAAAAATAAAAATTGAGCTTAAATAAAAATTGAGCTTAAATAAAGTAATATATTTTCCATATTGAAAGCCAGTTGGGCAGCTACACCTATATTCAATTTGAACAATTATTCTATAAATTTACAAAAATGTGGGATGAAAGGAAATGACATTTTATCCGAAATTGCCAACCCTAAGTTTATCCCTTACGGGCAGAAGTTAAATATCCGAGATGACATCTAAGAAAATTCCAGGAAATTCCTGCAAAGAAAACCGAAATATAACCATTTTAACCATTTTACAAAAGAAGTATCTCTTTATTGAAACAGCAATTGGTAATTACCAATTTCTCTGTTACAAAATAAAATGTCAAAGGAACCAAATGGTTTAGGGATTAACTTCACCTGATGTTTGACTTGTACTTATTTTTGCAAATTTTCTCATGAATCTTTCCTTTACATTTTTCAGAGCCACGTGGGATGATGCTCCTGTGTCTTTAAGAAGAATACATACAAGATTCGAATTACATTGGGTGGCCAACTGGAAAAAGGATCAAAGGAATGTTTCACTTTTATGAGCACAAAAAATAAGCCATTTATTACTTTTATCTTTTGATTTTTATTTCATGATAATATTATATTTCTTTCATGATTGATTACTTATTAAGCTTTATAATCGTTTTTGTTAAATTTATGTTACAAATACCATGTAATGTAGAACTAAATTGAAATTTAAACAATTTAAAAAATGTGTTAATATTCTTGTTCAAAAGAAAAAAATTGTTAGGAATTTTCTTTAAACTTTCAGTCGACATATATTTATTGAATCTGTTATGAATTTCTCAATTGAAGAAGACTGGTGACATATTGCAAAACTTTAGCACCACAGTTTGGTAATTGAAATAGTTTAAATACCTCTGAAATTCAATTGCCATACATAAAATTCAATTTTGGAAAATTTGTAATGTATATTTGTTAAATTTTTGGAGAAGAAGGCTGAACACTCCAGTGGTCGANTAAGAAGTGTAATCTGTTATGGCGCTGAAACCTGGAGACTTTCAAAGACAGACGAAAACCATCTGGCTGTCTTTGAGAGAAGAATATTACGGCGTATATTTGGCGGGGTGTGTGGAGAAGAAGGATGAACCACGAGTTGTACCATCTCTATGCGGAAACCCCAGTGGTCGGTTTTATTAAAACGAGAAGACTGGCATGGGCCGGACATGTTGCACGAAAGTCGGTGGAATCAACAACAAGGAAGGTTTTTACAGCAAATCCCGAAATAGAACAAGAAAACCGGGACGACCGCGTCTCAGATGGGGTGACGGTGTGGACAACGATTCAAAAGAACTAGGAGCCAACAACTGGGACAGTGAATCGAGAGGAATGGAGGCCAAAATCCTCCCTGGGTTGTAGTATCATATTTGTTAAATTAACAAGAACTGAAAGATAATTTCTGTTAAACGCTTAAGATTGCTCGTATAAAAATAAAATAAATGTACATAAAGTCTAGCAGTCACCAGCCCTTTTTTGAGGATTTTAATTAAAATCCAAATCATTTTTAATAGTTATTTATACAACTAGGACGATAAGAAAAACCCTTTTCTAACACTAAGGTCATCAAAAGTGAAATATGTGTCCTTGTGTGGGAAAAGGATAGAACATTTTTATATTCATAATTAAAAATACCAGTTTACTTAATTTTAACTGAATTTTGAAAAAAAAAGTTTTTTTTAAAACCGCTTTTGATTTTAACAGAAAAAGAACTAAAATAATTTTATAATAGTTCTCCGTGATGTTTGAGTTATTGGGTTATGGTTAATTAATCGTTTATTATGCTTTACATCCAAATGTTACCGAGTTAAAATTTTATATTGCGTATGATTTACCTTTTACTTTTAATATTTTGGATGATGGATGCTCGATGCGGGACTGAGTCGGCTAAAGAGCCGGCAAGTGCTTTAAAACCATTTTGTTTAGTCACCTACGCTTTCAAATTTGTGCGGGTTTTTAAGTGATTGACGAACGTTGTTAACATCCAAAGTTATCCGTTCTGTGTAATCCTTAGCCCTTGTCATTGCTCTGGTTTGAATATAGGATTCAAAGTTAATCTCGTTTACTAAGTTTGTAAATTTGGTAAAGTGAGATTATCAGTGTATCGACCTCATTAGATGACACTAACTTCTGCAACTAAGAAAAAGATTACAGTTTAAATATTTTGTTAACTCTGTCAAAAAGGAATGTGATAATTAATTTAATTTTTAAGGTTTTCATATTATCAATTTTTATACCAAAATAATTCATGATTATATTATTATATTTGTTCTGTCAAAGACGGTTTTATAGCACAAGTGCTTTCAAGAAATATTTAAAGAAATAGTAATTATTCTTTATTAATAAAGTGTGACCTCCGTGAAAGAAATCCAACAAACTTATAAAAATGTCATTTTCGTTGTGTATGGTTTAACTGTATTTGTGGATGATTCCACAACCAAATGGATTATTTAAATCTAAACATAACGTTTTAAAACGAGATGCTCATATCTGATTTCTCTTTCAAACAGCATATCACGGATTGCTTCAGTTTAAATTTAATGTATTAACTAAACGTGATATTTTCTTTGAGCGATTAAGAGAAATAAAATTAGGCTTTCCCACTTTTCCTTGGAATTAGAAAAGAAAGAAAAAGAAAGTGAGAGAGAAAACAAATTTAAATTTGATTTAAAGAAAACGAATGTTTTTTTCTATTTTTTGTGTTAATTTATTTAAAAATGCATAAAATCTTGTACAAAACACGACCGATTAGCATTATTTAACACTCGGGTCTTGTGTTTGAAAATGCCTAATCTTATCGACCTTGTTGTTTAAATAACTATTATGAAAAGGCACGACCTGAACATTTTTTGCGTTTAACGTTCAACTTGGCAGATAAACTAATCATAAAAGTGCAGAGAATTTGTTTTGGAAAAGTTCATGAATTGCGAATAAGGATTAAATTTATGATGAGACAATCCGACATGAATGATTCAAACAAACGTGTTTCTCAGTTTTTTTCTTTGATAGCAGAATTTTTGCACAGTTCCTTGTTTATATCAGTTGAAATTTTGTTGGTTGCTGATTAAAGTTTATTCTTAACAATAAACTGACTTTTCCGGGGCAAAAAATGTGTTTTAATCATTTATAAACGGCATAAGTTAATTTGGTCTCTCAAATGTATAATTCTGTAGATAATAATAGTGCAATTGGCCTTAATTGTATTTAATTTAATACCCGTAGAGTTGCGATCTGTTTCAATCTAAAAATTTATAACTAAATTAAATCGTAAATGCGCGATGTGTAGTGGAAATTCCATTTCGCAAAGGCAGTGACGATTATTATTTACTATTTATATTTTATAATATTTAATGTTTGAATTTAAACCTGCTAAATCAATTAACAAGGAAGAAGTTCACAATTGTTGAAACCAATTAATTTTGATTTGTTACAGAAAATGACGTTCTTAGTTTATGTTAAAAATACTGTGTTTTTGTTTTGCTTCAATTAGTTGAAGTAAACTTGAGTACAGATATTCCCTTTTATTAAATTCGCAGTTTATCAATTGTTATTAAAAAATGTAGAAAATATTTAAACCTACCCCGCTTTTAATATATTTCGATGTTTATCTGTCATACCGGCAATTTAAGGGAGGTAAAGAAGATCGCTTTTAATTTGAATTATTGTCTCCAGTCGTATGTTAATTAATATTCCATTTTGAACTGCAGAATCAGTTGATGAAATTTTAATCAATTTGAATTTGATTGCTCACTTGTTTTGTAAATAATGACAATATTGATATTTGAAAGTATTTTCTAGTCTGTTCAAAAAGATAAAAAATAATTTGAAAATTTGTCATGTGGAAGAAATAAAGAAATACCAAAATTGCGAATGTAAAAAAGTGAGAGAGAAAACTATAAAAAATGATATGTTGTGAATTTATGAGCACTAAATTAATCTTTTATAAAATCAAATTTGGATTTGTTAATCTTCTATAACATTTATACGTTTTTATTACATAAAATTGACATTATGATATGAACTCAAATTTGTTCTTTCAAAGATATTTTATAGCACATATGCTTTAAAAATTCTTTAAAGGACTACTGCCACTACACCCTGTTTCAGTGAAATTGAGAAATTAATATATAGAAAACCAGATTAATGCTAAAATGCCGATTTGATATTTTTTATATTAGAGATTTTTGCTAAAGTTTAACATATGTGTTATACTTGTGTTGAATTGAATGCCAAAGTAAATATGGAATAAAAAAGAAAAAGCAACCGGAAAGAAAATGTGGTGATTTATTACAGGAAGTCTAGCCGATGCTATATTGCCCGCAAGCCTCTTGACCATTTAATGGAGGAGAAGCGTTTGAATATGGGGCTATTTGGNTGTGTTATACTTGTGTTGAATTGAATGCCAAAGTAAATATGGAATAAAAAAGAAAAAGCAACCGGAAAGAAAATGTGGTGATTTATTACAGGAAGTCTAGCCGATGCTATATTGCCCGCAAGCCTCTTGACCATTTAATGGAGGAGAAGCGTTTGAATATGGGGCTATTTGGAGAAGATAGCACATGTTGATTGCCAAACACATTTCAGCAGACGCAAATTTATTACTTTCAACTCCTCATTTTTCTTATTTATTTTCTGCTTTTGTTTAGTTGTTAGCCGTAATTGGATTATATTACAGGATATAATGTTTAGGAAATGACCGAACAATTTGATAGGCTTAAATTAAATAACCCATGAAATGTATTTTATATATTAATTAATTTTAAATAGACACTGTTCTAGTCTCAATTTATCTTAAATTTATTCGTATTTTACTAACTTACAACTAAATGCTGTTTATTATTTTACCTCTAATTTACAGAAAAAAGAAGTTTTTGGAAATTAAATTCATTTTATTCAAACCGAAAAATGATGCATTATAATGTTGCAATTGTCGTTAGTATTCTACTAGTAAAATTCCCGTCCAAATATCCGGACTGTAGTCGAACCCCGTCACTATATTATGTAAATTATGTATTTTAGGCAAAAATTTTAGTAAAAAATAAAACATGAATCACATTAAATGATCACATTGTTTTAGTATTTACACAAAATTTAACATAAATATGTTGAAAATTATAAATAAAACCAAATCGCACTGCACAAAAAATATATAATTGTAAAGAAAAAGGAATGCGCTATGGAACAAAATTACTTTTTAAAAATTCTTAATATTAAAAAAAAACAATGTTTTAATACAAGCCTAATTTCTTTTTGGATTTGTTTTTCGAAAATTCGTTGTATTAACTTTATTAAGTGTAAATGGTAAATATATACGTAAATGGCAATAATCGAGAAAAAAAAGTTTATAAAATTTCATACATTTTTATCAAAACACACGTAGGTCTTTTCGCTATCCTCTTTGTGCGGCCATCAGTATTTGAATGTAAGGTGACTGAAGTGTCTGTGACTGAAATTTCTATGTAAGATATTTCAATCACTGACATTTCTGATCTCTCGCTTTTATATTATTATATAATAATTTATTGTATTTAATTATAACAATCTTAGGTATTCAGTCTTGTCTTATATGAACTATTCCTGTGTGAGACGGCAAATTATACGAAAAAAAATCATAAAAAAGAACAGAAGTGGACGGTGGCGTTGATCGGTCAACAATGGATTCAGAGGAAGAGAAAACTCTTACCCTGACAAGAAAAGAAGTAATAAAAATAAAATAAAGTATCAATAATCATCTACACAAAGCGAATGCTCTGGAGTTCAAAATATCTTTTAGATACCTCATCAGTCGAAAAAAGTCGGTGGGGTTGTCGCAAGAAATCAGGTCGGCTAAAGAGAAAAACTCCGTCGGCCCTGGCAGGGTTCAGGAGCCCGAATTTCCTTCTAAAGTTCTGAAGAGCACTGCATTCCAAGACAAAGTATTTCAAGGTATTCGCGCTCCCTGAGCTGCACAACTTACATGCTTCTTCCGTAGAGAATTTATGAACCACTCCATTCCAATAAAGGCTGTTACACATCTCTCGCTCTTATTAGTATTTAATTATTCTTAAATTTCTGATTAAATTTGTCATAACATTCTTTGCATTAAACAGACTATTCAAAAATTAATTTGAATTGAGTATAACACAACGTTTTTAATCCCAAGAGTAAATCAAATTGTACATTTAAGAACTAATGGTATAAAAACATGAGACCTTATACAAAGAAACTATTCATATAAAAATTTTAATACGTGCCGTATGGTTCATTTTGCACAACATATGTGATCGTAAACCTATAGATTATAATAACCTACTTGAATAAAACTGATAAATTGATTTCTGATGGTCTGTTTTGGATTAAATTCTGAATTTTATATGTTGGGTTTTTTAAATTCTTATTAAATAAATTAAATCAAATAATCACCAAAGGAAGGAAGAGAAAGAATATCGTCTTGTTCTTATCTGCAACAGGCAAATTTATTTAAGTTATTTCATGAAAAACCCGAAGAGGATTAAAACGGCTATTAACCAGACCCTTTTTTCTTAATTGCTAAAATGAACACAAGAAAGGGGTTATTAGCAAAATTATTCGAAATCTTAAATTGCTGGTTGAAATTAATGTCAAATTAAGAACAGATTTTTTCGTTTTTTATTGTTTTGGGGTAGAATTAATGTTGGTCGGAATAGTCTATCTATATATCTAATACTTGCAAAGAAAAGGGCGAGAATTACATTTAATTAAAACTTTATTAGTCGATTTCCTTAGTAGCTAGGGAAATTATGTACTAATCCTACACAGACCTTATTTGAATAAATATTTGCTTGATTAACCGAATTGAATTGAATATATCGATTTCTAAAATATTACTTTATAGGTTAATACAATCAAAACAGATTGTATTCTTCTCGATTTGAATTCTAAGCAATGCTGTAACCACAGCGCCATCCCGACTTTCTACAAAAGATTTAATTTATAAATTTGTGGAGTACCCGAGCAATTTTAACATATGCCAAGACTTTTGTAAGTATTTATCCAAGAGGAAATTGAGTTGTGTCCGTGTTATACTTTGTTGGTTATCGAAAAAAGCTTAGTCATTGTTATCTTTGCTCAACTTTAACTTTGTGTAGCCTTGTGATTGCTAACTATAACACGAAATATATCTCCAAATCTGTACTGACATCTACTTTTATTTGTCGTACTTTAGCCATTTCAAAATACTTCCATTTTCCAAACCAAAATTATTAAGAGAAATTTCGAACAACGGAAATCTCAACGGGCATTTTGATTGATTTGATTAATCTGAAAGAAGAATTTGTAATGGAAAATGATACATTTACCATTGAATGAATACAAAATAGGTTTTATAATGTCCCCAATCCTCGAACCTTTAGAAGTATTGTCTGGAAACTGAACTCCATTTGTAATCGTTTGCGTCTACTTTCCCATTTAAAATTTATATTGCCATTGTGTCCATAACCAAGCCAATTCTTGACATTTCAGAATTTGGCAAGACTTTTGGATACAGTTTGATTTTCCATTGTTACAGAAAAATAAATAGCTCTACCACAAATAATGTCGCTTTCAAATAGAAAATTCAATATGAAATAAATTACTTGGAAATCAGGATTGGACTTGGATTGCTTATAGCCAAATATTAAATAATTTCACATTATTTTTCGGAAAATTTTTAAAATGAAATGTAATTGATTTAAATTGTGTAATTTTTCGAAATAGCTTACTTTAATGTAAAATACATAAATATTTGTTCTTAATACTCCATTTATTTCAAGATATTACTGTTTATATTTAATGAGAGAATTGATACAGTAACCGGTAGTTGAATATATTGAAATTATTATAAAGCATAGAATTGCTATAAATAAAATTTAAGTCTTTTGGAAATGCAATTAATATACATCCAGTTTATAAACCGGTCCGACCTTTGCTTGTATATTGATGACCACCTCTTTCCAATTAGGTACCCCTAAAAGTCGATCAGCTGCAATTTATTTAATTCCAAAACTGTACCACATCGTCATCCTGGTATAGATCATAGACCTCCTTGTTGTGTATGATCTTCCATTAGCCATTTTCGAATACCGGCCTAAATATTCGTCGAATTATTATCCGTTTCACTCGTTTTAGATACTCTTCAGTGGTTTTCCTTATGGTCCCTGTTTCGCTGCCGTATGTTAGGACGGGTCTTATAAAAAAAAATTTAAAATTTAAATTTTATTTTGTTTGGAGATATCCTTTGATTTTAATGTATTTAGTAGTGAGAAGTGCATTCTATTTTTGGCTAGCATCCATATCTATTTCATCTTGATGGCAGTTGATGTTACTCTTCAAATACACAAAGTGGTCCACTGTACTTATTTCATTATTCGCTATGTAATATTTGAAGGTGGGCGGACCTTCTCATTTCCATATATTTGGTCTTCTCTTTGTCAATCTTTTGCAGTTTCCTGTAATTTTTGTAGAACGTCTAAGGCTGTGTTTTGATTCCTGCTCATTAAATTGACGTCATCGGCATAAGCTAAAATTTGGTTATTCTATTCGAATAACGAATGTTTTTCGTTAATTCAGACAAGCAAGATAGAAATATTTATTTATAAATAAATTTTATAATAACAATCTCAAAATTGTGATATTAAAATTTTGAATAATAAAAGTACATTTTGAAATACAAATTTGTTCTTTTTATACGAAGTTCGTTACAATTCCATTTTAATTTGGTAAAGTTTAATATAAACATGTTTTATATATAAAACAACATTTTGCAACTAAGAAATTTTTTTAATTTACGAGTATATAACCCTTTATTATAAAAAAATACATATATGGCTGACCAATATTTAGCTTCTGAGTCTGATGCTATCCTTTAAAGGATAATTTCAGGATTCATGATAAACGAGCCTAGTTTCTTTTTATTAATATGCTATTTTATATTGATGACATTCAAAATGAAACACAAAGACCACGTATATTTTTTAATCGACAACAAAATAGGAATTCTAGTCTAAATCATAACAAAAGAATTTTTAGTTGAGACGCATTTAAATTTAAAACGGGGTTAATAAAACCAGCTTGATCCTCAAGAAAATATGTACAAGGAGTTTGGTATATTCAACTTTTCATATTATTTGAATTTGTCACCATTTTCCGGCCACTTGAACAATTCCGTCCCAAGGGAAGTCAGTCCTTTTTATAATATCCATCTCAAACCTCTTCAAACCCTTTTCATTAATGAAGAATTAATTTGAGCAAAATTTTTTGTTTAAAAAATTTAAACCAATTTTGAATGAAATTCTGTTCTATTTAAACAGGATTTATTTTATCGTTCGTTAGTGAAATAATTTTTTACCATTGAACATTTTTATCATCTATTGAAAAAACTTACTGACTTTAATTATAAAAGTAAATTAGATAGTAAAAGGCAATTACTTGCAATTTCTGGAATTATACTATATTAATATATGAACACAAAAAGAAATTTAATAATGTATTTACAAAAATCAAATCAATATATTCTCATCCTAAAATGGTTTATTCAAATATCACGTTTTTGATATTTTCGATACCTTAACAAATACTTTGATTAGTTTTAACTTCTAAAAACATCCCATTTTACTTAAAGAATAAAACATTTGGTGAGGTAAAATTATAATGTGTTTCAATATTGAAGCTTATATGAAGTGGTTTTTGGATTTAAGCTAATTATTCAGTAGCATTCAAAAAGGGTGGAATTTATTTATGGTGAGAGAAATTTAGATCTAACTTATAAATAAATATATTTGCTAATTCGCCATAATAGGGATATAAATTTCCTCCCCATGTGAAACCACACTACTTGTGCTTTCTATTTATATTCAATCAATTTCACGTCCTCTTAAGCAATACATCATAATGGATTACAAATGACGAACCATGATAGCTAATAATGCTCTAAAACAATGGCCCATAAATCATATATTGTTTATTTATGTCGGTCAATATGTGGAACAGCTATATTGTTTGCTACAAATATTAATTTATCAATAGAACACACGTTAATTTGAGAACCATCTGATTCTCTCTTGCCTTTAATTTGTTCAAAAACATTTAATGATAATTTTTATTGAATTTGAATTCTTATTCATTTCAGAACCCTTACATTGTGTGAACGTCATGTCAATAAATAAAAATATTTATGAACTGTTTTATCTAACATTGTTTTTTGGCTATGTCCAGAAAATGTATCCGTGTCTGTCGTGTGAGTGATTACCATAGTCTTATTCCCGTACTTAAGGTCCTGATTGTGCTGTTTATCAGGTAATGTTAATGTAGTATATTGTGCATTGCCCAAGATAACACGATTTTTTTTGCACTTTTTGTATGTAGGAATAAAAGGCGGTGGGGGGTAGTCCGGAGGCAGAAGCGATCATAAAAAAAAATCATTTAACTTCCGGAGGATCTTCTAAAGTAGGGATGTCAAGAACCACCAAAGAATTCGACCTGACGAATACATAGCTAAAAATTTCCAATTAAATGTTAAAATGATATCCTTTGCTACAAGAGCAATAGTAAAATGACTGGTAAAGAAATGAACAATACCAAGGAAATGCTAAGGAAATGCATTGGATTGGAGAAGAACTGTGTGTTCAGCTTCTTTACAGGCTTTTGCTACGCAGCAGTTAAATGACGTTCAATTTGGTCAACCGAAAATTATTCAGAAATGCAACCTTCAACTACTTCTAAATATGTTAATTAAATAATTGCACAATATTGCTAATTCTATCATTTCCGCAATATAGTTTTGATATTTCAACAACTTTGTTATTAATTTTGTGCAATTCAGTTAGGTAAAGTGCGCGATTTGCGTGCGGCAAAGTGGTACTTTNAATGCAACCTTCAACTACTTCTAAATATGTTAATTAAATAATTGCACAATATTGCTAATTCTATCATTTCCGCAATATAGTTTTGATATTTCAACAACTTTGTTATTAAT
>JXOV01008013.1:0-24086 GCA_001014945.1 Clogmia albipunctata | reverse complement strand
TACCCTTAACACGTATGTGTATGATTTTTTTATGNATAACTGTATTTTTTGATGATTTGACTTTTATCCCGATCAACCCCACATGCCTACAAAATTTCATTAAAATCGGGTTAACTGTTTCGGAGATATACTTCTTTAAAAATTTCACTGTTTTAAATACTTTTGTTAGGGGTAGCTTACCCTTAACACGTATGTGTATGATTTTTTTATGATTTGATTAAAATAGGTACAGTAGATTCCGAGAACGGATGCCTCAAACACTGTGACAAGAGAATATTATATATAAGATTTAAAACAAACAGAAAAAACAATTTTATTTCACATCCAAGTAGCTCTTTTAATTAAAGCCTTTATGCAGTTTTGTTAAAATATTTAAACAAATATTATATATTATTATTCTTATATTATTTTTTTAAAATTTTTACTAAATTTTAAATCACTTTAAGACTTGTTGATTTTATTTAATTGATATGAATTTATTTAAATAGCGTCCACCGTGTGCAACCTCTTATTAGTTTAATGTTCACCATGGTTTTGTAAAGTGGTGGATGTGTCAAAACCACCATAATTGCTCCATTATTAAGCATTAGCATATTATTTTAAAGTGTAGTATTCGGAAAATTTAGGGACCAGTTTCAAATGGTCCCTGCCTGGAAAATCCCTGACAGTGATTTGTTTGTTCTGATACCAGGAACAGTGGCGGTGTGTGTATGATGGTGGTGGTGACTGGGCCCGGACACTAGCTCTCGTTTAAACCGTGGCGAAGAAGCGACTACTAAACTAGTTACTGGTCTAACCTTTTACCGAAAACTGTCGAAATTCATTGATTTATATCCCCGGGCTTTGCGTTGTTTGTTCCATTTTCCGTCCAGGACCATTCATTTCAATAAAAATTCGATAATTTACCTAGTCACACAGAGCACACAGAGTGTGGCGCTGGAATGAAGGCCGGAATGACCCGAAGATTCGCAACTGGATTTAGAGAGAAGGGGTGGGGTGGAATGTAAATCGGAATGGCATAAAAACCAACTTTGGATCTGTGCAGGAGGGAATTATGAAGGGTGGCTGTCTGTCGTGGGGAGAATGGGTTCAAAGGAGAGCGAGCTGCCCTAAAAAGCGGACAACGCGACGCCCGTATCTGGGTAAGGTATCGGGGCAAAAAGAGAGCATTTGGCAGGTGATAAATTACCTTTTAATAACATTAGGGTCGCCCATATACAAATAGTATTTTGCAATAAAAATGCTTCCTTTTCCAAGGATATTAAAGTGTGTACGAGTGTCTGGGAATTACTGAGATGCTGCCATTGACAATCGCATTAATTTCCTTATTTATTTTTATATTTTTCACAATTTTCTTCGGGTGCAAAGTGATGTACAATTTTAAATCGGAAATTATCATCGATCAATTGACGGAATACAGAGAGGGAAAATTGCTTTTGTTGAGGCAATATTAAAATGATGATTATTATTATAATGGGTGGTGAAAATAAATTATTACGAAAGTAGCCTCTTCCAATTGCCTTCGTAAGCAGACTTCCTCACAATATTTCAGGCTCTGTATTTTGGCGCTCTCTTCCGGCCAACGAATGGGGAGTGGGATTCACCAGGCCACCTTACATTTTCCAAAGAATTATTATTAGGGGCTCGTTAAATTTCATCCCGGAACATTCTCCGGAATGTGGACTAAAAATTAGCCAACTTATTTACATACAACATTTTTTCACTCATTATCCTCAGTTCATTTACTGGCAAAACGGAAACGTCTGAAACAGGCTTTATAAACTTTATTGCATGGCCACGTGGTATTGAAATTGGGTTTGCTCTTCCTGTAGACAATTTTCCATCTTTCATGGATAATTTAATGCTAAGGCAACACAAAGTTATATAAATTATTTGTTAAATTAATTTCGCAAATGAATTATTTATTTTGCCAATTTATTTATGAATTTGCTGAAAGTATTATCTGCTTTCCGCGATTCCTATACACTAATTTGCAAATATTTGACTATGAAGATAACGAAAAGGCCTTTGAATATTCTTTATGTACAATTGAAATTAATTATGCGTACTTGAAAACAAATATATTTCATCTATTAATAGCACACATATACTGTTGTTTTATTTTAAATTTTTCATTTAAAATGTTATTTGTGAATAATTAATGGACTAAGCATTTTATACAATATATTTTTTAAAAGCGTAAAGCATTATTGTTCGATAATGAAACATTATATTGTTTTGGGAAATAACAAAGTTTTATTTTAGGAGGCAACTTTTATTGTTAGTAATATTTTTATTAAGTAATTTTTATATTAATGTCAAGGACTGAAATATGTTGGATTTTATAAGACTTGAATTTTTATACATGTATACAAATCAAAATTTTTGGTACAGTAAAATTTTGCCATACCTTTGTTTGTCCCGACTAGCAGCACTGCTATAAGGGTGTCCACTTTTCTCGCGGTTCTGTCCGCATTATTGCCCTGCTAACGCCCTATGTATTCTATTAAGAAACTTATACAGGTTCCTACTATATACTCCACTGATGTTTTGAGAGCACGCTTAATCGCACAGCCTCATCGACATGGCCAGACGGACCAGTCCTCCCCACCTTTTGTATGAATGGACAGTTTTAGCCGGTAAAACTCCGACATTCGTTTTGGAGACACGGGTCTCAACGGATCTTGGTTATCGTCTTTGTACGATGGATCCCGTGGTTCCCTCAGGACCCTGTGAAGATCTCTGTCCTACTTCAGCGCATTCTGAGACAAAAAAAATATACAAAACGATAGTAATTGTTTTTCAAGAAAAGTTCTAATTTAAATCGTATCAACTATGTTCAAACAATTAGAAACGTTTAAAGTATGGGAATATTGATAGTACAATTTTTAATATTTTAATTGTAAATTTGAAAAATAGTAATGCTGTTTTTAAATCTTTTGTGTTTTTTTTTTCAAATAGCTAACATTCATCTTAATAATTAAAGAAATACCCATTTATTGGTTTCTTTTATCCCTATATATTATTCTTTGACAAAATCTAGGCAAGTCTTTTACAATTATAAATATCTTGGATTGAATGAGTTATAAATATATATAAATATAAAAAACAAAGATTGAATATTTAGCTTCTCCCAAGCCATTTATATTCAACAACCAATTAAATATAATTAATACTACGAGTGAATTGTATCGTGAAATTACTTCAAAGTAATTCTATTTTAAAATTAAAAAATCTTAATTTAATATTAATTTATCTTCACTGATTTTGATAATTATTCGAAATCGCCATTGGGCAAAGTTTGTGGTGCGTAAAAATTTCGCTGAAAATTAATCGCCATACCGACGACCGTTTAAGCGGAAACGCGTCACAATAAAATTTAATTGGCAAAGTTCCTACCTTTTGTTAATACTTTAAGTCCTGAAGGGTTGAATTTTTAATTACGATACTAAATAATAGCATCGGGAAGTATAATTTTAGAACAAAGAAATGTTTAAAGAGCGAAATTTATAGCTTTTGAAAATATTAAAAAGGTTGTCGCCATTACTTTTTTCTCTCTTTTCTTTTTTTTCTCATAGTAATATCTATTGTAAGGTTGTCTCAGTTTTCTTGGCTTATCTATCTATTCTATTTTACTCTTTTTTGTCCTTTACAGGTCGCCCGGAACCGACAGTGACCTGGCTGAACGGATTGGTGCCAATTCACACAGGTGGGGGTGTATCCATGGCTCGGCATGTCACAGTTAATCGCTTGGAAGTGTCCAAGGTGGGCAGAGATGCATTAAATACCACATTCAAGTGCCAAGCGTCGAACACGAAACTGGTGCCGCCGGTGGAGCGCAGTGTTCGCCTCGATATGCTGTGTGAGTATCAGGGCATCAGCAATTCTCATTTGCAAATTGTTAAAATATGCGCCATCAAAGCCATTAAAACTGCACAAGTGCTTCTTCCATCGTCTCAATTTCTCCTTTTTCCTTTTTGTGTCCCAGTCCTTTCCATACATATTCACGAAAGCGGTCCTTTTGTGCAAAGAAGGAAACTTCTGTGATTTTAATTAATTGCCATTTTCTCTAGAAAGGTGCCCACCATTTTTTTTATTACAATTGCCGCTGTTTTTGCTCTCAAATTGCAGTGAGGCCGCTCTCGGTTAATATCTCAATCAAGCCTAGGCAATTAATATCCGAAGTAGAATATAACCTTACCTGTAATGTAAGCGGATCGGTGCCAGACACTGACATTAAATGGACACAAAACAACCGGCCATTTAAGCGGGGCCAGGTAAGTCGCAAACATTAATAATACCCTCGGCATTAAAATTTTTGTTACCACCGAATCCGTTTATTGCTTCCCAAGCAAATTGTTATACGGGATTTATACTTCATGCCACAAAGAAGATGAATAAATGACGTTATTTTATTTCAAAAATTTATATTTATGTTTATTAAAATATATTAATTGAAATATTTTAATGAAAAAAAATTAAAATAAAAAGAACGTTATAAAATTCACTTTCATTGTATATTATGAATTGCTTTTTTGTATCTGTAAATAGTTTAACATTTTCTTCCAATTTTTAAATTCCAATGCATATTTAAATATTTAATGTACATATCCTTTTTATTCAAGTTACTTTTCTTTATTCAATGTAGTTTGAGTTTAATTCAGTAGTTGCATTATCATTTATTTCAAAATTTAAGAGTCAACGTTACCTTAATTTATCTGAATATTCCCATAAAATTTATTTAGTTTCTTAATTAGTTTTAAAGCTATCCAGATTTATTTCCTTTAAAGTTATAAAAATATAATATTGGCATTAATGAATATTAATTTCGTTGTAAAGGAGATTAAATGCCGTTTATTAATATAATATCAATCAAATGATTTTCAGGGACACAGTTATTGGAACTTGTCTGTTCCGTTGCAAATTTATGTCTTTTCAAGTATATTATTTTTAAGGTAATAAATCAGTTATTAATAAATGTCATACTTCTTTATTCATGTTGTCTACATGTTAAATCTAAAGATTTCGAAAACTTATTGTGATCAAAACGTCCCAAAAATGTCTAAGTTTTAAAATTTTAAATTTTTAAAAATAAACGTTACTTACAGTTATATCTTTTATTTAAGATTATATGTTATAAATAATGTTAAGTTTAATTTGAATCTTATTTAATCGAATAATCACCGAGCTAAAAAGTGGTAAAAGCTAAAAGAATTACAAATTTTTATTTTTTGGGACTATTTTTAACTTTAATTTATCTATTACACAATGACTGTAATTAACTTGATAATAATACTTGTCCTAATTTACAGATTAATAAGGTGGCCAGCAACACGACTGTGGTGTCGTCGATTTTGTCGTTTCGGCCGTTACCCGACGACGACGGAACAATACTGCGGTGCGATGGCTCCAACCCGTTGCTGCCCAACTCTGCCATCGAGGACTCGATGGTTATGAACATAATGTGTAAGTGGAATCGTTTTGTGAATCCCCGGAAATAGTTTTGTGTTGGGGCCAAGGGTGGATCCCTGGAGAGTATTAAAGATGAAAGACGGAAGGAGGAAGGGGATCGAAAATGAGAGAGAAAGAAGTAACGGGGACGTCTTTGTAGAGAATCCCAGAACGGAATTACAAACCAACGACCAAGTCAACCAATAAATAACCCTTAAACACTGAAATCGTAGACAAATATTTGCGCAGAGAATTTCCTTTCACGATTTTCGCATTCCTTGTAATTTGCTAATATTGCCCAATTTCTCGACATTTAGGCAGTGTAATCACGCGATAAATGCCTTGATATATGTTTACGTTTCCCGGAACTAGGAACGAATGAGAGATGCTGCTGCTCGAGCGAGTCCAAAAGTTAAAATAATAACGTTGAGGAAAAGAGTCGTGGCAAAAATAAGGCAAGAAAGGGAAGTTTATGACGCGATGCGATGAAGAAGAACAAAAAAATTACCGAATAAAATATATTATAATTTTAGGGTATGAGACATGAGCGTAAAGAAATATCAAGAAAGTCATGAAAGTATATTTTGGCCAACATTTGGCACCGACACCATTTCCGCCATTTAATATATATGAAAATTTATTTTAATTTAATCTAATTATTCATTTAGGGCGAATGACAGAAACATCCACCAGACTCTCGCACTGAAAGACGACGACGACTCATACAAAGAACCAGATGAATGAAATTAAATTCAGTTTGAATATACAATTACTTTCTTCTCTTTGGGCTCGCTTCCTTGTCTTCTCCTCCGCACAGAGCATTCCGAATGATCTGTTTGCCTGCCGGAAATTGTATTCATTTCAATTAATGGTCCATTTTTTACATGGAATGAACTCAACTCGATGAGGGCCAACTTTAGTTTTAGACTTTTATAATAGCTGCATTAATCAGGGCAAGTGGTTTTCTCCCTCTCTCTCTGCCATTATTCTCTGCGATTTAATTTATCTTTAACCTTCAATTTTCTTAAGTACAGTTTTATGCAGAAAATGTGGATTCATTATGTGCAAATTTTGATGAGTAATTCAGATTGCATTGTCTGAAGATAACAAACATACATTTAGGAATTCATATATTGTAAATTGTTTAAATTATAGAGAGTTGAAAATACATAATTAATTTTAGTAATATAAATAAGTTTAATTGTAGTTTAAAAAGATTATCAACTTTATTGTTGTAGCTAATCAGGAATTAAGTAAAAATATGGAAATAATTATAAATTGTATTTAAATATAAATGTATTCTAATACTTTAGAATTGTTTTGGAGTAATAAATAATTTAAATATTCCGATTTAAATCCAACCAGAAGTCGAAGTGTAATATTTTTTGGCCACAACGAAATTACTTGCTGAGATAATAAAAATTACCTTTATCATAACATATAATCAGTATAAACATCTAAGGCTTGGGATTTGTTTCTTATTTGCCATTTTCGTTTTTCTTCCATTTTGCGGCCTGTGAACTGGCGCAGATCCACCGAAAGTGACTTTATCCTTGGGATCGACACTAAATCCGGACGACATCAAGGAGGGGGATGACGTTTATTTCGAGTGTCACATTAAGGCCAATCCAAAGGAGCATCGGATTACTTGGTCCCACGATGTAAGTACTCCTATATTTCTGAATTAGCTGGAATGGCCATGGAGAGCAGCAACCCAGTCACACACAGAGAATCGCCGCCTCCGAAGCACACAGTGCAAATAAATAGAGAAATTGTTGGCCCATCGCAACAATATTTCTATTTATTTTACAGCCGGCATGGGAACCGCAAATTAAATTATAGGCCCGTTTACGCACAATCATTATGTTTGCGAATGCGGGAAATAAATAACGTGATTAGCAAAAAAAATGTTGTGTAGCACAATTCGCCACCCTCCCTTTGGCGTAACAATTTCATTGTTTGGGCACAGTAAAAAGCGGCAAAACTAAAATTTCGCTCAAAATCCGAGGAATAAATTTGGCCCCGATTGAATTCCCTAGCTGGTTGGATGGATGGGGAACAATGATGATGGTGGTGTGGTGGTGGAACAGCCTGACTAATGGCGGGGCACTTCCCCAATTCAAAAGCATTAAGATATTTCTCTGCCAAACTGGCCAAAGTGGTGTCTAATATTTGTTTGATTCAATTTTAATTAGGGCGTACCAGTTGTGCAAAACGTAACCTGGGGCGTCATCATTTCAACACGTTCCTTGGTCCTGCAGCATGTTGCACGCTTCCATGCTGGCCAGTACTCCTGCGCCGCAGCTAATGACCGAGGCGAGAGTCAAAGTTTACCTGTCACGTTACGGATCCATTGTAAGTACCGTTCTTTTTATTAACCCTGTAATTCCCAAAATTATCTATTGAATTGATAAAATTGTAATAGTTAAAGGAAAGATAAATAAGAATCTGAACAGATTTTTTAAATGCAATATTTGTAGATTATTGCGTGCATTTTGCCCCGATAAGGTGTTTTTAAGCTTACAATTTTTTTGACCAGGTGGAAGCGCCTGGTAAAAATCGTATCAATTGTATATAAACTTAAGATTTAAATAAGCATTTATAAAACGTTTTCTAGAAGTTTCATTTTGAACTTATATAATGAAGTATGCAATATCATACATTTATAAAAAAAAATACAAATAAAAACATTTTGCTTTGAACTTAATGAAATTATTTTCGGAATACATTCTTATTGTTTTTATTCGAAAATTGAAGCTTGGTAACACCTGATCCGGCCTGCTAAATTAAATATTCGTAATATCTATAAATAATACTAATAAAACTAAATTTCTGTAAATGAAAATCATATGTAGAAATTATTTTCGCTTTCAATTGTAATTTTTTTAAAATAAAAATTTAAGAAAAGTTAGTCTTGAAAATATTTGTTTGCGGTTTTGAACGAATTTGCTAATTCAATTCCTAATTAAGAAAAGAGCAATAAAATCAATATTATTTATATTTTAAAAATTAGATAATTTATATTTATATTGAAAAATATTGGCCAAATAACTTATTTAGGATTGCCATTTTTTTCTTTATATTTTTTTAGTTAACTAATGCTCCTTAAATATTCGAATAAAAAATAATATAAATAACTCCCTCAACCATCAAGAACGAGTATAAGAACTGTATAAAAAACATTAATTTTTTTAATAGAAAATTCTGTAGGCGATTTGTGTGATGGATGAGGTTTAGTAGATTTGAGCAATAAAACGTGGAGAGTGATTTTCGAAACATCGTTGCTCTTGATTTAACCGTCAATCATCTAGAGTCAAATTGCTCCTTGAAGTTTAGAATTAATTAAAAGAAATTAACAAAGATTCAATATGTCCCAAAATAATGTTCCAAAAATAAATGCAATTTATTCCCCATTAGAAACTAGCTTCTAATTGGACACACATTTGATCATAGATCTATGTTTATAACTCGAACAAAGTTAATGTATTTGGAAAACTTTTCATGTCATTAATTTTCATAATAGAGAATAACTCCATTAGGGCATCCAAAGACCGCCATATAAACTCGCCATATATACGCTCTATATTCTTGTGTTCGGGTAAATGAAGCACAAACTTTTTACAATTTTCCTTGGCTATAGTGCTTTTTATTAGCCAAGTTCGGACGATTTAAAGCTTTTAAATAAGTTCTCGGTGCACGGCCAATATTTCTCAGCAAATAAATCACGTCCAAAATCGACTCCACAGCTCACAATATAATTTTCTACATCTATCTATATAAAAGTAAAATAATATTCGTAATTAGGTAATGGTGGTGGTAAATGGCAAAGTTGGATCGATTTTAATGGGCCAACGGTCAAGCCAATTCAATTATGGGTATTTGCTATCATTAGCAGTATATTAATTTCGGTATAAAATTAACAGAAAATTTATATTAATTAAGCATATCGTTATTTCAAATTTAGTATGAGCATTTAATTAAACAAAGCGGTTAATTTAAAGGATTTCCACCAATTTACGCTTAATATTTACGTTTCAAAAACTCTACTAATAAAATGAAATTAATCAATTTGTATTTATTTTTAGACTGACAAGTGGAATCCTTTCAATAGGTATTGAATAAACATTGAATTTATAAATAGAAAAGATTATTATGGATATGAATGAAAAATATTATTATTTGACCATGTTCAATTTGTGTCATTTCAATCATTATTGTATATTATAAATATTACGTCTGTTATTATCTTTATTATATCGGTCATGCACGCCATTGAAATTATATTCCGAAATAATTTACATTATATTACGTTATGAACAAAATATGTACGAAAAATTGACTTATTATTTTAAAATACTTGTATTTGCATTCATACATTTATCAGTATCCAGCATAAACGGGTATATAACTTAGCTTCTTCCAATCAAACTAGAAAACTTATAAATCTGATTTTCTATTCAGGTGTTCTTCTTTATTCTTCCATTTTTGCTTCATTTATGGTTCAACGATTGTTTTTCAAATGATGGAATCAAAAGTTGATAGGCAATGGGTGAAGTAATACCTTGATGGCGGTCCCACCAACCTCAGGTAGAAATCGATTTTTTTGTGGGAGTGAGCTCCACTCGTCCCCGCCGCGCCATGCTTAGTCTGGAAGAAAATTTTGGACGATTTCTTACTTAACACCAAACCAAACAAAATATATCTAATTAACTTCACAATATCATCCAATTTTAAATTTCAGTTACAATTCTAGCTATAATTATCATATAGTCGATTTTAAAATTCGCCAAGGTTTTGGTTTTTATTTCATGTCAAATTGTACGAGTAGTAAAATTTTACTTTTTCGTTTGAATTCTTTAAAATGTCATTTATAATTCCCTTTTATTTACAAAAGAGGTTGAACTACACAATTTTTGATTATATTTCCTGAATTTCTCTTTGTCATAATTACGGGGTTTGATTAGCATAATTTATTTAAATCACATCATAACGTATCCATAATCCGCTTCGAGAGTTCGCACCAATCAGAAAGATAATGTTCATCAATAACTTCCAGTTAAGCATTCCATTTTCTGGATCCTACCTTCCCCATTTCAATGCCGCCTTTGTTTTGCTCTTTAATCTCATCTCGCTCGTTGTTGTTGATTATGACTATAATATAACATTAATTTTCGTCGAAAGGACACCCATCGAGGGATCTCCTCCTCGGTTATAACGAGCGACTCTCGCCCAAACAGTGTTTTTTCACGAATTTCGCCACCTCAGCAAAACAAAAGTGCCAGAAAGAATTATATAGATTTTCTGTTTTTCTTAATGGCGCATAATGTTTCTCATTTATCTTACTATAAGCGAATGACATCACTTTATTTTGCCGCTTTTCTCTCCGTCGTCCTGCCAAAGTACCTCTCTCGCCCACATGTGAGCCCTTTTGTCCTTGAGTCAGGCAAATCGCTTTTGAGCTATGTGTGTATCCTTGGACCAGACCAAAGGCGACAACAGCAACAACAACAATACAGCAACAGCAAAACGAAATAGAAGAGGCTGCTATAAAATCAAATGATTATTCGAAGGACTACATTTGTGTTGTTCTTATCATTATTATTATTATTCCTTTTGTAATTGGTTCTTTTTTCAACCCATTTAACTCATACATTTGGAACAATGTGAGGCCCTTAGTGCAAACACCTATGCTTTATTACTGCCCCGTCGACCTTTAGTGGGCCCTTTGATTGCTAATTTATAAAGGATTTTACCATTTTCATAATAAAATGTTTGTTTTTGAAAGACCAGTGGACTTTATATAGTAGATAATTTTTTTATATCTGGCTAATTTTCATTTGAAATCCAAAATTTTAGAATAATAATATGAAGTACTTATTAAGTACTTCATATTATTTGTTTTATATCAAACAAATTGTGACTGTAAATTTTAAAATGTTTTGCAGTGGAGTTGTCTAGTTAAGTAAATTTGAACCATGAGAATTCCATATTACGACTGAAGGCTCTCTAACCCTATAAAAATTAAAATAATTGTAGATTTACCAATTTCTCTACTGTTGAATTTACAATTATTTTTAAAATATTTTCTTAGATTTTCTTAATTCAATAAAAGTTCGGTATTTACTGGGTTAGAATTATATTAAGAAAACTGAAAACTTTAATATTAATTTGATAATTTTTATATAGTGAAATTTAATTTTGCAATAAAGGTTTTAAAGGGATGGAAAAAATTACATTATAATTGTGATTTAAATTGAATTTAATTAGTCCTTTGGTATACAATGAATATTTAATTATTTTCTATAAACATATGGTATATAATGAAATAATATCACTAAAAGAATCCTATTCATTGTCTATCCCAAGAAATCAACTAACCATATTATTTATTTTCTTGTATCTATTGAAGATGCTCCGGTCTGTTCACCATCAAACGTGCCGATTATCGGTGCTTCTCTGGAGGAGTCTGTAACGATTCCTTGTCGAGTCAGCGCTGATCCACCAAACGTGCAATTCGAGTGGACGTTCTCGAGCAGTGGCGAGCGCTTCGAGGTGCCCGCTGGCCAATACACCACGGTTCAGGACGGCCAACAACAGTACCAGGCATCACATGCAGGTGATAAGGGTGCAGAAAGCACTTACATGGGACAAGGAGTTTCCTCGCATACCGAAGTCAACGGTAAATAATATTCCTTTTGTGTGGATTTCAATTTTAACCCACTTTATTTTCTCCTTTTCAACCATTATAGGTAGGGTTGAAATAGATTTTTAAGATTTTGGAAATATTTTATATTGGGAATAAAAATTATGTTTAATATATTTAGTTCACTAACAATTGCTTTTCTATGAAAGAAATTCCCAAATTGTTGAAATTTTTTAAATAATCATAAAAATATTTATCTAAAAAGTTTTACCTAGTAATAATTTTTTAAATTTAAATTTCTATGGTTGTTCCAAAAATCATTTAGATATTTAGAAAGAATTTCAAAAGATATCAGTGGATGCATATTTCATAACTCAAAGAAAAGCTTGATATTTATCAAATTTTTTTGTATAAATCAAATTGTGATCCACAAGTTGTTCTTGTAAAATGTAAGATTGTTTTGAAATGTGGGTTTTTGCAGTAAATTTGGAAACATTTGTTTGATACAATATTTTTAGATAATAATTTATTAAACACCTACCAACCCTACCATTTATATTTAATACAAGCAATTTCAAAGGAAATATTTTTGCAGGCCGCAATTTGGTGGAGACAGTGAGCGAATTACTGTATACGGCGAAAAATGAGCGCGACTACGGCACATTAGCGTGCTGGGGCAGGAATTCAATTGGGAAACAATCGGAGCCCTGTTTATTTCAAGTTGTTCCCGCAGGTACGAAATATTATCCGAAAACGTGCCCGGATATTAATAAATTTCACCTTTTCTATATTTTATTATGGTACTCGGTGCCGTCGTTTTGTTGCTGCTTGTTTGCTTTGTGCTATTTTATACCAACTTTTTTGGATCTCTCCTATTATTTTTCATTTTAAATGGCCCGATTTTTTCTGTATATTTGTTTTCCTCTTTCTCTCCTCTGTGCAGCCAAGCCAGCTCCACTCCGCAACTGCACCCTGAGACCGTTCCAGCAGACCTATTTAATGGGGGCCAACAATACATCGATTTTGTCCGGCAACACCAATAATAATAATGGTGTGGCTGTGGCCGCCACCAAAGAGTCTAATACCTTTGGTAATCCCCAGTTTTTGAGGGAACAAGAAGCAACAGCCATAAGCCCCACTTCCCAGAACTCATCACGGAAAACAAAAACGCGGAAAAATCATGCAAAAAATTCACAGCGTCAAAGTCGGAACGTAAAAAACCACGGCAACTATGATGTGCAGGGCGATGAGGAGGAGGAGGATTTGGTGGTCGTTGACAAACAGCATCGATATCGGCGTGATCCTAAGACGACGAAGAGCAGACAGCAGCAGCAATCTTTAGGAGATGTTTCTAAGGAGAAAAAAGAGGACGAAAGGAGGGGCAAAATGCCAAAATTGAAAAGTGAAGGTAATTATGGGCTTAGGAAAAATGTGATTGACGATCAACTGGGTATTAATAATAAACCATCGTTTTATATAATGGGCAACAAAGACGCGGGAGGCATCAGTGAAGACGATGAAGATTCGGAGACATCGGCAGCAGGAGCAACTGATGATGGGGACGACGAATTTGAGAAAAATAGTCTTCCAAAATACTCTTATTTGAGGACGGAGAATTTTAATAACAAAAATCCCACTGTGCAAAATGATTTAATAACGATAAATAATAATAATGTTAATAATAATGGCAATAAAATGCACAATAACAACAACATCCAGCACCATTTCCTCCACCACACGGCTGCGAACAAGGAGGAAGCTCTGGTGGCCCCATTCGAGGCGACCCCCACGGCCATGGAACTGGAATGTGTTGCCGGTTATGACGGAGGATTACCGCAGTTTTTCATGCTCGAGGCTTACGACTCCAGAACAAAGAAGCTCCGGCTCAACATTACAAGTGCCTTCCCCGACTTTCCCCTCTTTCGCATCGACATGGATGGTAAGTGTGTGTGTTTTGTAATTATGACACCTTTTCGGCAATTTTGAAAACGGTTTGAAGAAGAAAAATATTCTGCGAATCAAAAGCGAAAAATAAGTAATCCGCTTTGAAATTGGTCCTTACCAACCATTGTTCAAACACTTTGCCGTAGCACCTTATTGTATTCTAAAATTCCTGTTAAAATTGAACTTTTTTATATGACTCCTTTGTTGTCATATTATTGAATTGTTTTATATAGAGATTTCTGATAATTCAAAAGTATAATATTCGTTTTGTTTTATTTTCAGAGACTCATTTTTTTTCAATACAATATTTTCAACTTATAAAATATGAAATTTGAATTAGAATTTGCCAATTAAAGGATTTCATATATACGTAGAGAACAATATAAAAATATGTAAAAAAATATTAATAGAGAATCTTTTGTTATAAGACAATATCAAAAACAAATTATTAGAAAAAAAAATAAAATAATTTTTAGATAATAAATAAAGTATAAAATGATCTTTTATATCATTATTATTTCTTAATTTTCTTGGACTAGCAAGAGACAATTTGCTATGCACGAAAAACCAATTTCTGATACAAGAGAAGGGGCAATAATTTTCTTTCCGTTTTCGTTTTAACGATCGAAAAGGGCCATATGGCTGTTGTCATCTTTAAACAACAATTATTTTTCACTATTTGAATTAGTGGATTAATAATCTAAATTACCAATAACCAAAAATAACAGTTTATTTTGATATTTCGAATTTGAAAAAAAATCCCTTTTAAGCCCTGTAAGCAATATGGAGAGACTCAATTAATAGTACTTAGACCGGTTGAAAAACAATCCAGTCAATCCGAACCGCCCAGGTTCTAAACCCGTGATACTCATATACGAGTATTAATAAACATAAGATATTTATTACTTAACCCTGTAAAAGCCATTTTTTTTATTGATTTGAGAAAATTTGCAAAGATAAGCATCACAAATTATATTTTTTATTCCTTTAGTTAACCAGATGATAGGTTAAGTTATCATAAAATTTTGTTTTAAATTCATTCATCAATCATCCACGGTGCTACAACCGGGCTTTGATCTTGGCCTGCCCAAATGCGCTATTCCAAGTTGCTCAGACCCTCGACGACTGTTGCAGTTCGAAGATCCTTCGCAAGATCTTTTGGCAATCGACTTACCTTGCGTTTGGCTGAGGTCCCATGTTTCTGAGGAGTACATGAGGACTGGAAGGAACATTGTCCTGTACAACAGTAGTTTAGAGGATATTTCTAGGGTTTTGGATCGAAAAACCTGATTAAACTCAAGTAGGCTCTGTTAGCTTTCAACAACCATGTTCGGACTTATATGTCGGTCTGAATTGTTGACCCTAAATAGCAAAAGGATTCTGTCTCCAATTCCTGTCCCGTTATATTGAATAATTGACCAATGCGGATGTTATTCTGTTTACAGACGACGTAATGTTATTAAACTAATTAACTAATTTTTGTAGGTTAAATTTTGAATGTTCTTGTATTGGACGCGTCTTGTTGAGAAAACCTGATCGTTGTTCTTAAAGCCTCCCTAAATTTGAAAATCTTTAAAATTTAAAAAAAGTTGCATTTTTAAAGCTTTTTTAAATTGTCGAAGTCATAATGAGCAGTTATGTAATATTTTGTGCAGTTTAAATTTGTATTGTACAATTTTTTTTTATTAATTTCAAATATTATTTTTTTTAAATAAAATTTAAAAGTGGGTCTATAACTTAATATAAAAAAATTAGTTACAATTCGAAATTCTATTTTCCATTCCAAATATATAAGTATAAAGATAATATTTGACCTTTTATATTCTAACGTAACAAATTATTAGACACATACGTGTATATTTTTTGTAGTTAACATACATACCATAAGAGACGTACAAATTCTTTCTATTTTATGCTGGAGACACTGTGATAATCGAATTAAAATTTAACAATATTTTCAGAGCTGATACCGAGTGACTCGACAGGAGTGGACACGGCGCCGATGCTGCATCTGGTGGTATATAGTGTGAACCAGAAGGGCCGGTCTGAGGCGACCATCTTGGAAGACATTGCGATAAATGAGGCGGAAAAGAGGACAGGTAAAGTGGGGCGCTTTATGGGCCTTTATTGGCAGTTTATTTGGCATATTTTTGCGATGGGACGTTTCTTGTCAACAATAACGAAGCAAACGATGACGAGGATAGTACCAGGACAACAATGAATAAGCGTATTATTATTCAGATGAATGAAAAATGAAAAGAAAATGTCAACAGCGAAAATTCACAGCAACGATTTAAAAAGCAACAATATGCAGCTTTTCAGTTTCGCTAAATTTGCCATTTTCCAAGTATTTGTCTATTTATCTTCAGAAGTTTTTATTATTGTATTTGTTTCTTTTTATCGTCCCTCCTCAAACGTTTGAAATTTAACATTGCTCTTAACATTAATATATAATACTGTAATACTTAGATTTCTAAGTAATTTTTTTCTTTAATCTTAATATTCTTTAGAAGTTATTTATACAAAACAGTCGATAAGTAACTGGGCTTCTTTACAACAAACAATGCACTAGGCCCCAGTGTTTAATTATATTTATGGCTTATTTTCTTTAAAAAAATAATTATAAAATTTTAAAAATTAAAATTATTACTCATTAAATTAAATTTCTCTTTCTCGGAGATTTTTATATGCATCATTCATCATACTCGTACTTTATAATAAAGAAAACTTATTTCTGTTTCACAAAAGTAATTTCTAATATCGCAATGGTATATTGTATTACAGTTTTTATTTAAGGACTTCGGTAACTAGGCCAGATCAGTCCATTCAACAAGCAATGGTATATAATCATTTGTTTTATAATGAGAAAACGAGTGTGAAAAATCGTGCCGTAGACAAATTATTCAGTGTTTTAAAAATTGATTTTACATTAGAACAGGACTTATTTTGCAATCTTATTTAAAATATGAGTACATAAAAAACAAAATTTAAAATATTTTCCACAAAAGTGCCTTTTTTCTTAGAACCATATCTAGCGAATTTTAAGGTAATAGCGCCAACATAGAAATAAAATAGACAGATTGACTGGATCCGTTTACAACTGGTGTAGGTGCTACGAATTGACTAAAAATACACTGAAAATGAAATGATCTCTGCATGAGACACCGCAACATCAAAATATAATATTAACAAACTGTATTAATTTCCTGAAAAATCTTTTTGAATAATAACAACAAATTAATTTTCTGGGAAATGCAATAACTATTATTGATGTTCTGCAGATTCGTCCGGATTCTCGATACTGCCACTGGCGGGGTTGTTGACGGGAGCGTTATTTACAATCGGGATAGCCGTACTTCTAGTGGTTGTGATCGCGATTCGGAAGCGAAGAGATGGGCCTGGGCAGTCGATGTGCGACGGCAAGGACAAACAACTGGGTATTTGATAGCCTTATTTTTATGGCTTTCGAATTGGGTTTGATGTGCTGAATTGATTTCATAGGGATCGACAAAACGGTGACGACGCCGCTGGACATGGGCATGGGACAGCAGCGGTTTATCGTCTCTTACACTTTGAAGCAGGGCGTGGAGAAGCAACCAGACATTTTGGCCGCGCAGAAGAATTCGGACAGCATGATTTCGTTGCGGGAATCGAATTTGCTTGGGTCTCCAGCCGCCATTCGACCGGACGGTCTCTTCTCCACCGCCACCTCCATCAAGAACAACTACGTACGCTGACTGAGTCCTTTTCATAATTGCGCCACAGTTCTGGACATTAATTTGCCATTTATTGTTGCAGAGTTACAGGCAGCCCGATTCGGGAGGTGGAGGAGGACAAACGATGATGACAAATCAGCAGCTCTTTGAGAGCAACGCTATGCTCAAACAGAATTTGGAGACGGGCCCTCTGACGAAACCACAGACGACGAGTCCTCACCAGTACTCCAACGGTTTGGTAGGCAGCGGTTCGGCTGCGGTTCAGTCCACCAGACCGCCGCAGCCTGGGCACAACTCTGATCAACTTGCAAATGTTACGAAAAGCACGTGTAGTAATTTAAATAATAGTAGTTTATCAAATAATAGTAACAACAATAATATAAATGATGATTTATCGAAAAGTGTAGGAAAATATTTGCAACGTGGCAATTTACTGGCCACAGTTGGCACGGGAGACAGCGAACCGCAGGGCGAGCACTCCCTCAAGATGACTGACTTAAGTAATTTTAATAATAATTTGATTAGAAATTTAGCCAATAGTAGCAGTAACAATAATAATATAAATAATCATACAATCAACTTGAGTGAGGGAGACGAGGTAGATGGCCTGAGCCCGTTGGGAGGCGGAACGGAGACGGACAAGTTCAACGAGTTGCAGGACCTGGAGAGCAATCTTCTGTTCCACGGGATTCAGGCGAACTTTCTCAAGAAAATGGACTACAGCCATAGCCCGGACTTTAGATCCTTGAACCGGAATTCTGGAGCCGAGTTTATGGCCAGCAAAAACCACAACAACAACTCCATTCCGATGTCGTCCTCTTCCAGCCAACTGGGCGGTGGCCACTTCCAGACCGGCTCCACAAAAACGAACAACAATAACAACTTCCTGCTGGGCGCCACCAGCAGTCCGCTCTCAAACATATCAAGCAGCAGCAGCAACGGTCAACGTAACACAATGCGGAACCATATCATAACGGACACCTTGCCAGGACCAGAGAGTTGTGTTTAATCTCGCCGCCATATTCAAAATAAACTGACACTATCAAAACCGCTCTGACAATTAAAACTATGAAATTTTAATTGACTAATGATATTAAATAAATAGGCGAAAATCTTACATCGACTTTTTATATGACTTGTTCCTTTTTATCAAAGAATATCTCTCTCGGTTAGCTTTTGTTATGTTGAAAGACCAACTGTACATAGTCAAACACTCTAACAAACACACTCACAAAAAGAAATACAAATCAAACGACACACTTCGGAATATCAGTTGTTAAAACATGACTAGACCCAATTTGGTATCTTTTTATAAAACTTATATATCGAAACAAAAATATATATTGTTCTTTACCTATTATTATGATTATTATTATTATTATATTAATCCATTGTACATGTGAAGAAATTGTAATATATTTGCGAACTGAAAATGACGCAGACATTTTAAGAAATAAATCAAATTTTAAAAATGGTTATGCTTTTTTATTAAATTTCTGGTTAAGGATTTATTTTTTTAAATTAAAAATATTTTTTTAATATTAAAAATATTATTTAATTTTGATGAATCTTTCAGTTATGATAATTTTTTTAATCCATAAAATTCTTTAAATTTGAGAGCATTCTATTTTGAATAATAAAAACATTTAAAATTATTTGGCAATTTTAATACAATGCTAAATATTACTTTTTAATAAAAGATATTTATTACGTGAAGTTTTTAGAAAAATATATTGAAACTTTTTTTAGGTAATTTGTTAATATATTAATTAATAAAATCACTTTTAGCTCAATATATACTCAGATATAATATAAGTTCAATCGCAGTCGACTGGTTTTTGGCTGCATTACCTGGAACACAGACAACTGGACCAAAATACCACTAGAAGCATGTTTTATACTGTACAAGGCCATGATCTTATCAATCTGGACGTACTCCATGGATCTATGGTCTACCTGCTCCAAATCCCTTATGTGCAGAGTTGACCAACATCATTCAAAAATGATTAGAACACTGGCTGGAGCACCATGGTTCATTAGAACTCACCAACTCCTGAGGGACCTTGAATTAAACACGGTCCATGACCTAGCCTTTAGTCGTCGTGATTTATACTACTCAAAAATTGAAACAGTACTAATCCGGAGACAGCAGACCTTCTAAATGGCGTAAGTAGCGGGCGCCTGAAACGACTGACAGGTGGACACCAAGAGCTGCGTGTCAACGATCTACTCTAAAGTATTGTAACAAAATTGAAGTTCCTTAATGTAACCCTCTCCCGTCAATGTAAATAGACCTTTCTCCTCAATTCCAGCCCTTAAGATGTCCAAAAAAATGTGACGATACGGGTAATCTCAAATACAAAATATACATATATAAAAAAAATATAAATTTTTCTCCATGGGAGCATTCGGTACATTTGGACATGGCAAAAATTGTATGTGATCACTAGTTGGAGGAGTTTTGACGATCGACATCAAATAATAAGAATCTCCTAAAACAGTCGCACAGAGATTTCTCTTCCAAAATCGAAAAACTGAACGATGTTGCTCCTTCTCCATTTCTCAATACGATGGAACAGTTTCATTTTTAATTTAAAAAAACGTTAACAGTAACTATCAAGAGTTATGTTGGTATTAAATTAATATTTGTTTTACAATGTTACAAAAGTCACAGTTAAATTATAAATTCTTTCAATAATTATATTTTAAATTTGTGTATGTTTATAAAAAAAATGATTATATTTAACTAAAACAAGTATTATTTGTATTTGTATTTAATTTAATGTCACTTGTTGACACATCAAAACGATATGTAATTCATAAAGAAAAAAAAGTTGTGGTTCCTTTCTGTTAATTTAATTTCTATTAACCCTTTTCTGTGGTAAATAAGCTTGCAAAAATTCTTTGATATCATAAAGTTGATGTCTAAGAAATGTGTATTAGTTAACTAATATTTTGGCAAATAATTTCCAAATCAAATTCATACCGAGCATAACTTTGAACAGCAGAGAAAGTTTCTTAAACTTTTCAACACAACAAATATTTCATATACTTAAAGGCTTAGGCTTGAAGTGGTGAAGGGGAAGCATTTCAATACGTCCATCCATTTCTCAAAACGGAACCAGAATCCGAATACAGATTTTCATGGCAATTTATTGTTGCTGTGTGAGTTTCTCCAGCAGCATAGAGCCGTAATAAAAGGGAATGTTTGACACGCACTGGAATTTTGTCACGCAAAAACCATTAATGTTATTGATGTTTTTCAAGTAAATCGTTTCTTAGTTAAACCGAGTTATTTTTTGCTAAGGAATGTGGAGAGTGCTACTTTTTGCTCCTCTTATGTTGTTGTTGACCTTTTCCTAATGCTGCTGATAAGCCGATCAATTCGCTATCGAGTCGAGACCCTTACAACAATGACATATTGATCTGGTGAGTTGGCTCAATTTTGCGGCAGTTAACTTTTCCTTATCATCTCTATTTTGCGCACTCTCTGCACTGGACATGTTTGCCCTCCCCGATGGACGTGAATAATAATTTGCGGACATAAAAGAAATGGACCAGCGCTAGAAATTTAATTAAAATGTTAAAGTCAATGGCATTAAAACTTTTCTCTATTCACCATCATATATTTAAAAGGCCATGAAAGTTGAATAATTTATGGAAATGTCTCACTCTCGTATTCAAAGGAGAAGTTTTATTAAGTGTCATTCAGAGGTCTAATTTTTTTCGGTCGCTCATTAAATCCCTAGCTTAATAAATAAAATGTTGCATGAATGACTTTTACAATAATTACATTTAATTGCCGTTTAAAATCCGGCACATCAATCAACCCCTGTCTGGGAAACAATCGGCAAAAGTCAAATTGGATAATCTCCTCCTGACCAAAAGTGAAAATCAAACACTTAAAAGTGTGATTTATGGTCAATTCATCAATCTTATATGTGATTTATAATCTTCAAAGTTGGGATAATCTCATAAGGGTGGCGATCAACCAAGCAAACAAGTTTAGATGATTGTGCGGTTTTTATCCTTTTAATATGAATTGAGTTCAGTAAATTTTTTTTGATTCGTCATTATTAGTATTTAATAATTTAAGTGTTTCAGTATACTTAAAAATAATATATAAATAAATATATAATATATATAAATATAAATATAAAATAGTATTTTTTATTAAGAAATTAGATTGATAGTTAATTGCTATTTATACAACAATCGATAAAATCAGGCTTTAAACACAAAGATCTTATAAATCAGATTGAATGCAATTTTAATTGAATTACCATAATAATCTAATCTTGTCGTTTTATAAATTCCCTACTTCACATAACCATTTTTGTTCCTTTTACATTTTTTGAATTGAGAAAATCATAATAATTATCATCTCTTACCCATAGTAAATATTATCTTCCTCTATTATCCAATTAGTGTTTTTTTAGTTGAACAATTCTCTGCTTGAAAGAGGGATTTATGCAGTTCATAAAATTTTCAGATAATTTTTAAGTCATTGGATGAAATAGTTAACTTACTTTTTCATGATTTTGCTATAATTTGATGAAAATCGTTCACGGAAGTCATATTTAAAAATAAAAGTTACTACAAATATTTTAAAGAATTATTTAAAGTATTTGTGCAAGAAAATCATATTCGACCAAAGAAATATTAGAACTGAAATATTAATTTTTTGTTACGAAAATGTATTCATTTAACATCTTCCTAATTTTAAGTTTCTAATAAATTAGCATAATGATATTTATAAACTACATATATTTGATACTCAATTATATATCTATGATATCAAATCAATGTTAATAGCTAAAAGTTCCTATTCAATAGTTGGACTGAAAATGACTTGTTAAATTTAAATAAAACCGAAAATCACTGACAGAGGATCTTTCACTGTTAATTCACTGGCACGCCATTTAAAACTATTCATGATCCGCTGACTCTTGTTTTTATTTAATTGCACATATCAATTAACAATCGATTGGTCTCGGAACATCGTGATTAGTGCTTAATCGACTATAAGCGAACATCTGTCCGCTGAACAATTAGCCAAATTTATTCATTTACAATCGGTAATTTGCATAATCCATGGCAACAATGTTGATTCAATTATGCTGCATAATTACGGGCATTATCCAGTCATCGCAAATTCGCAAACAGTTCAATGGCAATAAAATATTCATCACTGAGATAGTCGCTGGCGGCCATATCCGTTGCAATATTGAACCAATTAATCTGCAACTGATTGCCCTTTATGATCTCGACAGGATTTCGCTTAAAATAAGCAGACCGCCAATAAATTTGCAACTTTAAAAGCCCAAGGAAGAGCCGATTCTCTTAATCAAATGAATCATTTCACTGTAGGTAAAACAAAACCAATTATAAATCAACATTTAACAACTTCTTGATAAAATATAATTTATTTTAATTACAATGAATACGAATACAAAAAATACTCGTATATATTTAATTGGCATTAAAAATTAAAGTTTTAATGAGCATCTGACCTTTTATAAATCAAATTATTTTGTGTTTCTAAATCAAAAACTATTTAATAGATTTGATATGATCTTTAATCTCCCTTAATTCATTTAAAACTACAATATTTAACGAGCTTAAATTGTCAATTTACATTTTCAATTTTTTTTCTTTCAATTTCTTATTTTAATTTCTTTTAAATGCTTACAAAAAAGGACATTTATTTATTTTATGGAATTGAATGTATTATAACCCAACTGATAATTAACGGTCGCTTTTTAGTACTGCTATTTTCACAGACTGAGTTAAGGTGTTTTAAGTTTTAAATGTACCCGTTGGGCATCCTAGATTATGGGTTCGTTTGTAATGAATGGACATTTTCTGCAAAAAATATTAATGCCACTTTGAAAGAGAAACAATAAAAACAGAGCGATTATTTTTACAAACAGTATGGCTATTACTTGCTAGTACATTTATAATAATTCTTTCTTATTTTGTTGAAGAATAGTTATTTGTACACTAAGGGTTCAAAGTGATATTTTGTTCACTGAGAATTTCAGTTGTCAACCGAAGCTTGCTGAGGTTGACAAGAAATTCGAATGAACAAAATTCAATTGAACCCGTAGAGTACACATCATTTTATTCATTTTTGTAATCTAGTGTCTTTGATTCTAAAAATCTCAAAAATTTTAATAAAATAATCTCAGCACATTCAGTGANCAGTTGTCAACCGAAGCTTGCTGAGGTTGACAAGAAATTCGAATGAACAAAATTCAATTGAACCCGTAGAGTACACATCATTTTATTCATTTTTGTAATCTAGTGTCTTTGATTCTAAAAATCTCAAA